>JABSTT010001942.1:0-84414 GCA_013339685.2 Hyalomma asiaticum
CTCAAAATTTTGCCCAAAATGCCAAAAAAGGTAAGACTATAGTATTGGTTTTTTGTGAAATTTTGACTCGATCAGAAGTCGCACAAAATGCGTTTTCCCGCATCGTAGAGCATTCCTCTACTTATTGCGCGCCTTCCTGAATAAAAATACGGTCTCTCAAAATTTTGCCCAAAATGCCAAAAAAGGTAAGACTATAGTATTGGGTTTTTTGTGAAATTTTGACTCGATCAGAAGTCGCTCTAAATACGTTTGGCCGCATCATAGAGCATTCCTCTACTTATTGCGCGCCTTCCTGAATAAAAATACGGTCTCTCAAAATTTTGCCCAAAATGCCAAAAAAGGTAAGACTATAGTCTGGGTTTTTTGTGAATTTTGACTCGATCAGAAGTCGCACAAAATGCGTTTTCCGCATCGTAGAGCATTCTCTACTTATTGCGCGCCTTCCTGAATAAAAATACGGTCTCTCAAAATTTTGCCCAAAATGCCAAAAAAGGTAAGACTATAGTATTGGGTTTTTTGTGAAATTTTGACTCGTTCAGTAGTCGCTCTAAATACGTTTGGCCGCATCATAGAGCATTCCTCTACTTATTGCGCGCCTTCCTGAATAAAAATACGGTCTCTCAAAATCTTGCCCAAAATGCCAAAAAAGGTAAGACTATAGTATTGGGTTTTTTGTGAAATTTTGACTCGATCAGAAGTCGCTCTAAATACGTTTGGCCGCATCATAGAGCATTCCTCTACTATTGCGCGCCTTCCTGAATAAAAATACGGTCTCTCAAAATCTTGCCCAAAATGCCAAAAAAGGTAAGACTATAGTATTGGGTTTTTTGTGAAATTTTGACTCGATCAGAAGTCGCACAAAATGCGTTTTCCCGCATCGTAGAGCATTCCTCTACTTATTGCGCGCCTTCTGAATAAAAATACGGTCTCTCAAAATTTTGCCAAAATGCCAAAAAAGGTAAGACTATAGTCTTGGGTTTTTTGTGAATTTTGACTCGATCAGAAGTCGCACAAAATGCGTTTTCCGCATCGTAGAGCATTCCTCTACTTATTGCGCGCCTTCCTGAATAAAAATACGGTCTCTCAAAATTTTGCCCAAAATGCCAAAAAAGGTAAGACTATAGTCTTGGGTTTTTTGTGAAATTTTGACTCGATCAGAAGTCGCACAAAATGCGTTTTACCGCATCGTAGAGCATTCCTCTACTTATTGCGCCTTCCTGAATAAAAATACGGTCTCTCAAAATTTTGCCAAAATGCCAAAAAAGGTAAGACTATAGTATGGGTTTTTTGTGAAATTTTGACTCGATCAGAAGTCGCACAAAATGCGTTTTCCCGCATCGTAGAGCATTCCTCTACTTATTGCGCGCCTTCCTGAATAAAAATACGGTCTCTCAAAATTTTGCCCAAAATGCCAAAAAAGGTAAGACTATAGTCTTGGGTTTTTTGTGAAATTTTGACTCGATCAGAAGTCGCACAAAATGCGTTTTCCCGCATCGTAGAGCATTCCTCTACTTATTGCGCGCCTTCCTGAATAAAAATACGGTCTCTCAAAATTTTGCCAAAATGCCAAAAAAGGTAAGACTATAGTCTTGGGTTTTTTGTGAAATTTTGACTCGATCAGAAGTCGCTCTAAATACGTTTGGCCGCATCATAGAGCATTCCTCTACTTATTGCGCGCCTTCCTGAATAAAAATACGGTCTCTCAAAATTTTGCCCAAAATGCCAAAAAAGGTAAGACTATAGTCTTGGGTTTTTTGTGTGGGTTTTTTGTGAAATTTTGACTCGATCAGAAGTCGCTCTAAATACGTTTGGCCGCATCATAGAGCATTCCTCTACTTATTGCGCGCCTTCCTGAATAAAAATACGGTCTCTCAAAATTTTGCCCAAAATGCCAAAAAAGGTAAGACTATAGTATGGGTTTTTTGTGAAATTTTGACTCGATCAGAAGTCGCACAAAATGCGTTTTCCCGCATCGTAGAGCATTCCTCTACTTATTGCGCGCCTTCCTGAATAAAAATACGGTCTCTCAAAATCTTGCCGCATCGTAGAGCATTCCTCTACTTATTGCGCGCCTTCCTGAATAAAAATACGGTCTCTCAAAATTTTGCCAAAATGCCAAAAAAGGTAAGACTATAGTCTTGGGTTTTTTGTGAAATTTTGACTCGATCAGAAGTCGCACAAAATGCGTTTTCCCGCATCGTAGAGCATTCCTCTACTTATTGCGCGCCTTCCTGAATAAAAATACGGTCTCTCAAAATTTTGCCCAAAATGCCAAAAAAGGTAAGACTATAGTCTTGGGTTTTTTGTGAAATTTTGACTCGATCAGAAGTCGCACAAAATGCGTTTTCCCGCATCGTAGAGCATTCCTCTACTTATTGCGCGCCTTCCTGAATAAAAATACGGTCTCTCAAAATTTTGCCCAAAATGCCAAAAAAGGTAAGACTATAGTCTTGGTTTTTTGTGAAATTTTGACTCGATCAGAAGTCGCACAAAATGCGTTTTCCGCATCGTAGAGCATTCTCTACTTATTGCGCGCTTCCTGAATAAAAATACGGTCTCTCAAAATTTTGCCCAAAATGCCAAAAAAGGTAAGACTATAGTATTGGGTTTTTTGTGAAATTTTGACTCGTTCAGAAGTCGCTCTAAATACGTTTGGCCGCATCGTAGAGCATTCCTCTACTTATTGCGCGCCTTCCTGAATAAAAATACGGTCTCTCAAAATTTTGCCAAAATGCCAAAAAAGGTAAGACTATAGTATTGGGTTTTTTGTGAAATTTTGACTCGATCAGAAGTCGCACAAAATGCGTTTTCCCGCATCGTAGAGCATTCCTCTACTTATTGCGCGCCTTCCTGAATAAAAATACGGTCTCTCAAAATCTTGCCCAAAATGCCAAAAAAGGTAAGACTATAGTATTGGGTTTTTTGTGAAATTTTGCAGAGACATTAGCGCCACATTCTTCTAGGACATAGGAGCAGTTACGGAGTGGGATGGGTTATATAGGTCGGCCTCAGGGGGGGGGGGGGTTACAACACCCGAACCCCCCCCCCCCCGTCGGTGCGCCACTGCGGTGTACGGTGTTGCCGTCTTCTTCTGGCTCCTGAGGCACTTCGCGCGTACGTGCACAAGTGTGGAATAACTGCATCGGAGTAAGAAGGACGAGTTAACTTCTGCTGTCGCCAGCAAAGCACATACGCGCAACAGGCATTACAGATGTATCGAGATAGATTTCAGGCATGGCAGGTCACTTCGTACACACGAGCTAGTCAGACCGCCTGCCTCGCGAACTGCCGTTGTAACGTTTAACAACACCACCAGTGAGCATGCGAAAAGAAAACGACTGTGAGAGTAATTACTTCGTTGTGTCGGCACGTGTTTCTATGGTTGAGCATTGAACGTAGCTTTCTGCGACGAACTTGTGGCTCCGCAGTTCGTTGCGGTTTCCGGCGCTTTTCGACGTTCGATAGGCCTCTACTTTGCCTATATCAAGGCTTTTTGGTATAATGGTCAGGCTCTTGGTCCACGACATGATGCCGCTGCGCCTCAACTCTCAGAAAAAAACATAATCCGCCAACCAATTTCGACCGCGCACTAGAACGGGACACCTCAAAAAAGCACTGCCTCCCGTACGCACCGAACAACGCCGCACTCTCCGACCAACTGATGGCGGACAGCGTATAGTGTGATGAGTAGCAGAGCCGAAGTGCCTCTTGAATCAGTGTCGCCAGACTGAATTAGGAAAGGGGTCTATTGGTGCACCGAGATTCTCAAGAGTGCTTCAAGCACCAGAGCAGGAAATCCTTGAAGATCGGCTGACCTGGCTCAGAATCATCACTGGAAAAAAAAAAACAAAAAAACAAGAACAGTGCTTAAAAAGAAAGGAATATATATGAATCAGACCACACGATTATACGAACAAAATAGCACACACATTAACTCTATGCACAGCGTCGACACTGCGCGGTGGCAAAGTCACGCGCGCCATACACGATCAGCGCATATCTCAGTCTCGCGCGCTGTCTGTCATGTAATTGCTGCACTCTCAAAGTCGAAAACTGACACAAACAATCCATCATCACAATAATGTACCAGCCACTTATCGTACAGTCGGCATTTCTCATTTACAGGAACAAAAGTGACCGAATTCGGCGTGAAAAGCGCTATACTTTTATAAACGTGCGTCTTACTTGATTTATTAATTTCTCCAGCGTATAGCAAAGTATCCACACTTGCGTTTTGTTGGGGTTTTCATTCCAGTGTTCCCTAGAGAAAGGAGCAAAATAATCACGCATACGATAAGATGAACACTTAATAAGAGGAATTATACCCCATACTTACTAAAAACGAATTCCTGATTCCTCGGACAAGGGCCGTTCCCTTGAAACATTTCTTCTTCTGTTGGAAGAGTATAAAACGTACGGTCCAGACTGACGCAACAGTTGCACAAATCAAAGCGAGCACTGAGCAAAATCGATCTTGCGCTACAGGATGAGGAATGCCACTTACGCGTATACGGCTTCGGTCGGAGCCGGGACAGGGCACCTGCGTGTCTTAATTGACGGGATAGTTCGCGCTCTATCTGCCTATGTTGCTTTTTGTTAACGGTGTTGATATGAGCATTCAATTCGTAGCAGAAATCTACACTTGCACGCTCACCAGCACGTCCTCGCACTCATGGAGCATATAGAGGTGTGATTTGGCGGGAACGAATTTGCGCCCGGCGGCAGGCGGCAGGAGCCATAGCCGTGCTCCCTACATGGGCTGCAGAAATTAGCGTGAGAAAGAAGACCGCGCTCGCCTCGGCGGTCTTCTTTCTCCCGGTGGAAAAAGAATAAGTGACGTGGCTTTTGCTTACACCTATGCCGACCCACTACCAGAAAGAATTAAAGGCCTCCGTTTGCGCAGATCGAAGGAAAGAGGGGAGCAAGGACCTGGGGCTTTATATATCCCAAAGCCAGTAATAAATTTCTGGGATTTTATGTCCTAAAACCACGATATTATGACAGACGCCACAGTGCATGGAGGGCTCCGGTATTTCGCCTCGGCCGGGATACGATCCCGCGACCGTTCGGAAAAGCAGTCTAGTGCCGTAGCCACTAAACCACGTAGCGGCACCACTACCAGAAAGAAGGAAACGAAATAAAATTTCGTTTATTAGCTAGGAATAATAAAAAAAAATGAAACGAGAGAGATAGGGCTTATATATTGCATTAGCTAGTAAAGCGCCATATGCCTAATTTCTCACTCATCTCTTTCAGTCCCTTTCGCCTTACCCCCATGGACACTTAGCCGTGCTCCCGACATGGGGCCCTCTGTAGCTTCCAGCGCACTCGCCGCGAAAGGAGGAGGAACGTGCTCGGTCAAAGGAACACCCCTCACACTTTGTGCTGTAACTCTGCTAATACCCAATGGAGCTGGAAAAAAAAAAGAAAGAAAAACGGTTTGCGGCCGGCGATTCATGAGGCGATGGACTCCTTTGGTGATGCATTCGATGGTGATGCATTCGATTCATGAGGCGATGGACTCCTTTGGTGATCATGCATTCGCCGCACCATGTTACTGTTGTGTGGAGAAGCATACCAAACGCATGAAGTGCGCACTCATTGTCACGGGACATGACACACTCTGCCCCTTATTAACAAACTCCGGATAGTTCAAACAAAACAGTTAGGTGGAAATCTATAGTCGAACAGCAAACACTCATCATCATCATCAGCCTGTCTACGTCCACTGCAGGGCAAAGGCCTCTTCCACAGATCACCAATTATCCCGGTCCTGTGCTAACTACGACCAATTTATCCCCACAAACTTCTTGATCTCATCTGCCCACCCAACTTTCTGCCTCCCCCCCCACCATATGCTTACTTTCTCTAGGGATGCACTCTGTTACCCTTAATGACAAATATTGGTTGTCTTGGCTTCACATTGCATGCCCTGCCCATGTCCATTTCTTCTTCATTTCTATGCATTTGTTCTCTAACCAACTCAACTCTTCTTGTCCCTTAATGTTACATCTACCATTTTCCATTCCATTGCTCAGTGCGTCGTCCACCTTAAGGTGAACCCTCTTAGTGAGCCTCAATGTTTCTGCCCCATAGGTGAGTACTGGTAAGATGCAGCTGTTATACACATTCCTCTTCAGAGACAAAAGTAAGCTACCATTCATTATCTGAGAATGCTTGCGGAATGCATTCCACCCCATCCTTATCTTCCTGATTATCTCAGTCTCATGGTTCAGATCAGGGGTCACTACCTGGCCTAAGTAGACATATTCACTTACCACTTCCAATGCCTCACTACTATAACTGCTGTGCTCACCCAAGGCTATTGAACCTTACTTTTCTGCATAGTATTAAGGACTATGGTGGCTATGGAGGCGTTGGAGATACCTTCCAGTATTCTTACATTATGCTCGTCTACGACCCGATTCCGCAATACGTGCATGACTGCTGAGGTATCAACCGAGTCGCATGCTTTCTCGCAATTTATGAAGGCTGTATATACGTGCTGGTTATACTCCGCGCATTTCTCTATCGCCTGATTGATAGCGTGAATATCTACTGCTGAGTAGCCTTCATGAAGCCCTGCTTGTTAACTGAAATCTAAGGTGGCACGAATTCAGTTAGCGAGAAACTTGGTATATACCTTGTACACAACTGATGGTAAGCTAATAGGCCTTATTTTAAGTCCTTTGTGTCGCCTTTTTTAAGGATTAGGATGATGTTCTCATTCTTCCGAGATTCATGTATGCTCGCAGTCATTAGGCATGGCATATACAGACTTGCCAGTTTTTCTAGTATAATCTGCCCACCATCCTTTAAGAGACCTGCTCCTCACCACCATCCTCACCAGGTGCCTTTCCCTGCTTGCATTTTTTTCAATGCTTTCATTCCTTCCTCTGTCATTACTGATGGAACCTCTACCGCTTCCGAACCACTTCCTTGTACAATATACTTGTTATCATGGCTACTGTAGAGATCTCTGTAGAACTCCTCAATAACTGTAGCTATCTCATCCCTATTTGTGATGACGTTGTCTTGCTTGTCTCTAAGCGCATATGTGTGCTTCACACAGCAAACACTATCTGAAAACTATTCGAAAGTTCGAGCATTCACACACCCTTAATCAAAATGAGGCTTCACGAAACCTTTGCTCAGCTCTGCCTGCACTGTCTATTGTGTCAGCAATGTGACAGCGAGATCTGGTTTCCGTGACAAACTGTTATATTTAACACAACAGGAATAAGGAACTCGTGTTGCAGAAAACCCACCATTCCCGGCAGACACCAAACCAACCCAACCTAAGCTTACCTAGTCATTTCGAACAACCGCCATAGCAGTGCAGGGCACTTGACCACGCTATCCTTCCACAATGGTGCAGGCACTAATTGCTGAACAAAATTCAATTTGATATCAAAGTGAAATCTGTTAGAAAAATTGTAAACCATGACCTACCTAAATCCCACACGCGGTAGCTCACACTAATTTGAATGTACATGAAAACATAAATCTGTTACAACGAAACTGAAATAATTCCAGCATTCGGTTGAGAAGGCGATAACTTTTTAATAAATATTCATGAGAAGGAAATGGGAACGGTGCCCAATGGCGCTGGTGTAGGTAGGCAGAAGTATTTTTCATGGGGTGTTACATGCTGAAGTGCGCAAATATCGTGAGCGGAGAAAAGGCAGAAAGCAGAGGGAAAGGGCAGTTGTGGAGTGCTCAGAATACCCCGTCTGTTTGTACCCTTGCCCAATGGTGCTATAGCCTTTCCCATTTACAGGTGAAGCTTAAATGGGAACCCTGGTGGTTTTTTTCACCGTGTCCTGACATCAATGTTTTGCAATGGTACTAATGGTCCTGTAGCAGCCAGGGTGGTTCAATTTGCTCAGAAGTTGTATGCACCAATTGCATTAAACAACTGACTGAGCGGTGTGTTCAAATCGACCCAAGAGGAGTAGATGCTTCGTGAAGTGCATACAGCATTCCCACCATCAGGGATGTGGAGCTGGTGCCAGAAAAATGACAGTGGCGAGGTCATCCGATGTTTTGAGTTATTGCAGCTTCTCTGAAGTTGACAGCGATGATTTGAGTGCTCAAGTATCGCTGTTTTGATTTTGATGTCCCGCTAAAAATATTTACAATTAATTTCCAAGAAAAACTAAATCACTTGCAACCACCTGCCTTGGCATATATTATTACAGCACCAAGGAGAATATATACAGTAAAACCTCGTTATAACGAAGTTGAAGGGGGAGCAGTAATTACTTCGTTATAACCATTAGTTCGCTATAACCAATATCAATTTCATCTATAGGAATTTCAAGGGGAATTGCGATTGCTTCGTTATATCCTATAATTCGTTATATCCGGGTTCGTTATAACGAGGTTTTACTGTACATTGAAAATTTCATTTGACACGAGTGGACACTGAAAAATCGCCAAAGTTGCCCTTTCGGTGTCCTCCGAGATTCGTGCAAGTCCGGGCTTGTTCAACACCACATTCTAGTATGAGTACACTGAAAAAATTTGATAGTAGCAAAATGAACACGCTTTCTTCAAGGCACATTTATTACGAGTGCATTGTTGCGGTATTCCGATGAAACAAGGGTGAGCACATGATCAACACTTCTGAATATTCAGGTATGTGTGGCCTAAATGAGAACATTGGAATGACATCAGATAAAAATGGGCTCTTTCAAAACAATTCGTTTTGCAATTGATTTGATTAACAATATAAAGACGTGTCAAGCCTGTATTGCTGTAGTCGCATTGTTCATTAACAATGTCAGTTTCATTAACAAAATCTGCCTGTCCAGATAGTCGCACACAATGCATGGAGTGTAGTGGCCTTGTGTGCCACCATGGTAATACACTCGACTAGCAGTGTTGTACTCTACACATAAATAAAATAACACTGCCGTTATCACTAACAATGTTCAATGCCAACCAAGAAGGCTAAGTACCAACCTGACGACATAAAAATAACTCCTGCACAACATGCAAACACTGAAAAGTATCAGTCAGGACTTTCAATGCAATGTCACTGTAAGCGTTTGTAGAAAGCATATTCTTCAGAACATGCTTGTAGTGTAGAAAGCATATTCTTCAAGAAAATGCCAGAAGGCTGCAATGAAATGCTAGATACATTTTCCGCAGCATTTATACGCACACTTTAAAAACTGTGATTCGGTCTTCTATTCATGTTTTGTTCACATTGGTGAACCACTGGGACGGAAACGAACACATCACCATAGCACAAATAACACCTCATCACCACCAGCAACACATCTACACAAGGCTGGCCTCCCTTATGTATTGGAAGGTGAAGAACTCGTCCACCTGCACTGGCACCAAATTGTAAGCCCAACCGTTGGTAGTTGAACCATGAGCTCATGTGCGCCAAAGTAGCTCGCAGATTTCAGTGATGGCTCTATGCTGTCTAACTCGTGATGCACACAGGATTCCTGTCAAATTCACTGTGCAGATGCACCAAGACGACTGTACCCACTACTCTGTAGTGAAAGGTGCACTTACAGTAGACCGGCTGAACACAAGTTCGTTTATGTCGAATGCAGTGGCCCAGTGCTTGTAATGCCTCATGCCGTATGGCAGCACTCCATTACTGTCTCTGCTCATTCACCACCGTGACGAGAGACAGCAAGTATCTTTGTATGTCTATGTTGCCACTTTTATGCAGCAATACGAATGACAGCTGACGGCGCAGGTGGGGGACACATGAATTTCTCTCCTGTTGAGGGCTACTTTGCAGGCACCCTGACGTAGCTTTCTAGAAGAACACACTAGGCAGCTTTGGCTCATCTCCACACCTCGGCACCGCGGCTTCCCTCTGGTCGAGCCAACTGTCCCTTGCGGAGCACTTGTTGCAGCAGTCCCTCCAGCCTAGATATGGGTCCGGTCGACGTCTTCACGAGCTGCTTGAGACGCGGAAAGTAGTCCTTGCAGAGCACATGCAGGACCTTGCGGAACTGGTGCCCGTAGTCCCGTGCCAGCGCCCAGCCGGTCACCTCGAGGAAAGCGCAGATCAGCGTGGCTGCAAAGTCGGGGTCCTCGGTTGGAGTGTTCAGGCACATTGCTATCCACTGCCAGCCGCGTTCCGACCCTGGCGGCTGACGCGACCTGTCGCTGTCACTGGGCTCGTGCCACGGGGGCAGTGGTGTTTGCAGCAGGGCAGCGTACAGGCGCATGAGGCCCGTAATGCGCCTTAGGAACTGGCTCTCCGTCTCCAGGTTGTTTTCGCTGCACTTGTAGCCACACAACCTGTGTTCAATGACATAGGCCGAAAGTTTGATAAAAGACCGCTCTTTAAGAAATATTTGCTCAGGAATCTAAGTACTGATCTCGAACAGTGTGCTTTCAAAAGATTTACGTTTGCTCATGACCTTCTGCCATCTTAATTTAAATGTGAAAAAATCCACTGCGCTAATCTGAATGAAACCTGGAGAATCTGAGAATGAAGGTTACATACTAGCAACTAAGAAAAAAATCCTGATTTTGGATCTTTAATTTGTAGAACAAATTAAAGGTCTGAAACATCAGTATTGGTGGCACGGCACTGGCTGTTTCAATAACTACCTATCCAGTGGCTGCACTTTCACAAAGCGAGCAAGTATAATTTTAATATGATAGTTAATAGGTGTGTGCCTCGCATACTGAATCAAGGAGCCGTCATTCATAAGGCCAAACATTTTTCGGATACTAGTTTACGGAAATTTCAATATATTAATGGCACTGAAACAAACAATAAATTTTATTCTTGTTGGAGTGTTGCTGGCACAACACATGAAAGCTTATGAGGTGCAGAAGCCTGCTTTCTTTGGAGAGTGCGACTTTAATGGTTATAGAATTATATCACTGGCAGTTTCTGTACAGTTCTGTGGATAAGACTGCCAATTTTGTCCAGATGCTGCATTCATGGTTTCATTAGTAAAGTTTATAGTACGAGGATGTTAACATTAATTAATAACAATTGATAGAATTGCTGTTTTATAATCGATAATTAGTGGAAATGCACCAGATGCTCAATGCATATCTGGCCCCATCCCATTCATATTATTCAACCCAATCTCAAAAACCACTATTTACCCACATCTAATTGTTAGGGCTGCATAACCTTTTTGTCATTTTGGTGAATCCTGTCTAAGGGATTGAACACAGACAGGCATCTGGTACCAGCATCACCTACAGAGTGCCGAAATAGTCCGTTTAGGCATATACTCATTAGCATATACACAGTGAACCAAGCCGCAGGAGAACTTGGCTGGTTGAGAATGCTAAAGGAGGTCAGATGAGCACAAACACACCACAAACTAGCAGAAGTTCCCCAAGAAATGCTAATTACTTTAATACTGATCGAAGTACAGTGTTCGCAACTACATAAGCACCAATAACAGATAATACTAGTAGTTCTGTGAACTGTACAGTGTGTTGCACCACAAAAATTTTGCGAACTTGCGCTCACTACTATAGCCTGATGGCAAAAAAATGAGGTATACGAGTAGTATCAGCATTCTGAATCCGGGGTGCATCACAGCACCAGAGTCAAGACTGTTAGTGGAAGGCCCTATGGGATAGCCACTCATGTTCCATGGCACGGTAAGTAGCAATGAGCCAGGACTGATGATGAGAATGACTATTTCATCTACAGTAGAACCTCGTTATAACGAACCCGGATATAACGAACTATCGATATAACGAATCAATCGCAATTCCCCTTGAAATTCCTATAGATGAAATTGATATTGGTTATAACGAACTAATAGTTATAACGAAGTAATTACTGCTCCCCCTTCAATTTCGTTATAACGAGGTTTTACTGTACATGTTTCTCTTCTAATGGCTTACAGCCCGTCTCAAACTAACGTTCTCATGCAGAGCGCAGCTGGAACTTAATGCATGATGGGAAAAATTTGAGCTCGTCAACCACCAATTTCGCTGCACTTAGTGATGGCACTGTGTTCAGAGGAACTGTAGATGTGCACCAACCTGAGGTATTCAGTCTCAGAGGCAACCGCACTGCGGCTGAAGAAGACGGGCACTAGAGCAGGGCAGCGCATGTAAAAGTGTCCAAGCAGGAGGTCACCCAGGTCAGGAAAGCGGCACCAGAGCCCGACCGCCAGTGCTGCCACAGGATAGGCTGTTTCTTCATTGGACACAATCTGTTCTTCGCCTTGCAGCTGTGACAGATGCAACAAAGAGATGATCAGACGCTAGGGAGCACGTAACTACCAGTGTGCACGAAGCTAGCTGTGCTTTCAGAAAAATTTAGAAGTCTGGCCATCGCTAAACATGCCAAAACCATACGATTATGAGGCGTGGTGTAGTGGAAGGCTCTAGAAATTTTGACCACCTGGGGTTTTTTTACTGTGCACTGAAACTGCATAGCACAAGGGCTACTAGTGTCTGCCTCTGTTGGAACAGAACTGCTGCGGCTCGGATGGGACCCACATCTTCGGGGTCGTCAGCGTAGCACCGCAATCTCTACACCACTGTGGCAGCCATAAAACAGCACTGACAGATGCACTGTTAATTAGCATGGATTCCAGAACCAACAAAAGCCTCTTGACTGCAAGCATTTCCATAAATGGATAAGGAACAAAACAAGAACTAAAGCCTTTGTTACCGAGATCTTTAATTCAGCTTTCAAGTGACTTTGCCGAGCAGGAAGTGAACGGTCAGGGAATGTGTCATGGCTTGTAAGCACCATTAATGGATGGCACTTCTTCAACAAGGGACAGACAGACAGACAAAGAACTTTTAACAACAACGGAACATTTAAAAAAGAAAAGAACTCTGGAGTGCAATGCAAGAAAAAGAGGTGCCAAATGCGCCCGCTACTTACCACAATCTTCTCAGCAAGCTTGTCAAGGCAGAAACGCAGCGCCAGTGGATGGGTCTTCGTGGAGACTGTGCGAGGTCCAGATTTGAAGGGCTTGCCCGAGAGAACGTTGCTCAGCTGTTCCAGCTTTTCCATTACCGAGTTCGATGTCGACAATGCATTCACAGGGATTGTGACTGCCTTTAGTAGGTCGAAGCAGTACTTCTTTTGCTGGTACAGACACGTCATGTGAAGGTAGAAAGGCATGGGTATAAACATACAGTGAGCTTTAGCTAACAGAATGAAAACATAACCTCTCAGCAGAACAAATTGTCTTCGCTAGACTTGGGGCCCTTGATGAGAAAAACCACTCTTACACCACAAATTTTTGCAGAAGAAATCTTCAGCCAGTTTTGTCACTGGACCTATGTTTTATATATTAGTCGAGGCCATTGGCATGGAGCACTTACAAAAGAGAAGCCTTGTAAACTCGGCCCCAGGTCTCATAAACGATTGGTAAGCAACGTTCATAGGTCTTGAGCATCGAATAGCAGTGCTGGGGCTAGGCCAGACAGACAGGTCCTGCTTTCATTAAGGTGCTCTCCAATTATTTTAATTTGTGCCTAAGGCTTGCATGGTAGAGACGCATTTTTTTGTGTTCTGTCACCACTGAACTGTTGCTCTTGTGGCCTGCAAGTGAACTTTGTTGTGTGTACACGCGCTCAACACGAAAAAGACTTACACGATTCATAGACTAAAAGGTGCACATACAGTGGTACCACTTATAACAATACTGAAGTACCATGGGAATTACATTGTTATAACCGATAATTGTTATAACAGGGTTGCATGAAAGAAGCTAAATGAGGGGACCCCAGAGCTGTTTAAGTGGGTGTCATCGGTGGGTAGGGAGATGAGGATGGGCACAACAGTGGCCAAAGATGAGGCGAAACAACCCTAAACTGCACTGAAAAAAAAAATTACACCATCTCCCCAAAGGGGACCATGGGGTGATGCAGAGCATCGCTGGGAGTTTCAACGGTGCATTTAACGGCGGTGTTTACGGGTTTGCAGTGTTTTCGGTGTTACCTTTGCGGTGAACCTTGCGATCAACCTTGCGGTGAACCTTGTGTGTTATTACGTTGTTAACTTGGTTCGTTACCACGCATCGCGTGACCAGTTGTCAGAGTGTGGGTTGATGCTGATGCGTACTTGCGTCAACCCACTCGCTGACGGAACTGTTGCTTCCATCACACAACACCACCAACTTCTTTCATCGGAGAAGGAGGAGATACTACTGAAGCGAAGCGCGCACGTGCTCTCTACCCGCTTTATTTATTGCAGCAGCTGTTGGAGAGAGGGAAGGGAGAGGAGATTCGCACATGCGTAGTGTGAGTGCAGACGGACGTCACGCACGCACGCTCTCTACCCGCTTTATTTATTGCAGCAGCTGTTGGAGAGAGGGAAGGGAGAGGAGAGGCGCGCATGCGTAGTGTGAGTGCGGACGCCGGACGCGTGACATACCCGTGAGCTCCGCATCTAAAAAAGAAAAACCCTTTCTCATCCCTCCATGCAAGGGTGCTGCTTTAATCCCCACCCTTCACTTCAGTGGCCAAAGGGGGTAGCAATGAGGCCTTTCTGAAAAAACTAGTTTCTCAGGCCAGTTTTGGAACCAGTGTCCTTTGTTACTCTCTTTTCAGAATAGGGCTCATGTTTGGGAGGATGGCAGAATGCAAGAGGGACAGATGGACCCTGGAGGAAAAAAGCTGGTTTCTATTGTATGGAAGTGGGACAGCCTTTTTTTTTTAGAGGAAAAGGGGGACAGCAGCTGTCCAGCTGCCCAGAGTTTGTTTCTTTTCAAAGATTTCACATTCCATTATCTCTTGGCGCTAACACTGGGCACACCCAGCACCCAGACTTCATTGTTATAACCAACAATTGGGCGTGTGGACATTGTAGACCTCACTGTTATAACCAGCAATTGGGCATGTGGACATTGTTGTAAGAGGGTTAGTTCACCATAGAAAACAGACAAAAGTTGTTGGTGCAATAGCTCATCACCTTTATAATCCATATATTGTTACAGCCGGTATTGTTATAAATGCATTCAACTGTATGCCAAAGGCCATCCAGTGAAGAAAGCATAGCTCAGGGATAATGTACTGATGTTAATGAACGAGATGTTAAACTTAATAAGTTCATTCTTTTTCTTAACTGCCTTCGAGGCAGTTTTAAATAACTAGGACTCTTTAACATGCACCTAAATCTAAGTTCATGGGTGTTGTTTGCATATCACTTCTACTGGAATGTGGCTGCCACATCAGGGATTCGATCCAGTAGCTTCGAGTTCAGCAAGCAAACATCCTAGCTAATAGGATTAAGTTAATTTCACTGCGGTAGAACACTGTGGTGCGATAGCACTAGGAGTCGAAAGGGGCCACAAGCCATCAGAAAACTAAGACATTCTGTCTCTTGATCGCACGCGTGAAGCCATGTCATATAATTACAGATTCCAGTACATCAGCCGACGTCGAGAAGCTTCACCGGCAATCTTTCGGAGCTATGGATGATTTTGTTGAACCCACCGAGAAAAATATTACAGTCACTATGGCTTGCACCAAATAGAGCAAATGCAAATCCTC
Source organism: Hyalomma asiaticum (assembly GCA_013339685.2). NCBI lineage: Eukaryota > Metazoa > Arthropoda > Arachnida > Ixodida > Ixodidae > Hyalomma > Hyalomma asiaticum. The sequence continues at coordinate 15,478 of JABSTT010001942.1, forward strand.
CGCACTTGAGTTGGCCTGACACACCCTATTGTTCCTTTCCTTTTCGTGTTCCAGTGGGACGCCTCTAGTCACTCACACACTAGGCACGCTTATAGTCGGCCAGAGCCAAAAAGCAAACATGGCGTTGGGAAGGCAGTGCTTGCCTGACACTATGGACGCCCGAGTTCAATGCCCCTCCAAGACCAGCAAATTTACTTTTCAAGGCCAATACGCCAATAATGTACAATAGGTATGTTTGAGTGAGATGAAGACAGGTAACAGCTGTCTCTGTAAAGCAGCCCCTCTAGCAAACTCGTAATATAACTCTACTGTGCTTAACCACACATGAGGCCAGTGAAACAGAAAAAGCTATCGATATAAAAGTAACACCTCTGAAAATTTGGAGGGGGTGGCTTCTTCTTTCCTGCAGTCAAACCTTGTATAGCAAAGTCCATTTGCCATGAAGACAGTTTCATTTATATACGATAATTTCTTATAAATGTACATTCGTAACTGTTTGGTGGCAATACTATAACTTAAATAATTCATTAGCATAGCCAATAATTTGCTACATCCATATTCACTGTAACGATGTTTGACTTTAGCGACATGGCCACGAGACATGGTTCATCTCATTATGGTGCCAAAAGAGCCCGAGAGTGCAAAATACGAGCGTCTCTCACTTCCTTGTCCTGGGTTAACTCCTTGTAGGAGGCCTGCCATTGTTCCAGTCTGTCCAAAATGTCAGCATGCCTCTTCAGCTGGCTGGCTTCCGCCTGGCTCATGCTTCCTGCAGCTGACAGACAAAACATACTCGCTCGTGCAATCCACATCAACAGAAAATTGCACTGCTCAACTTAACCCTGCGGGTCTAGGATGCTAATTAAGTATCTTTTGGCAACTGTGGTCTCCTAACATTTGGTCACCTTTACGTGTGCGACAGTCAGACTGGGGTATATCAAACCAGGGTGAATCGAGTTATCTGTCTATAAAGTACATCAAAAACACTCAAAGCCACTCTTGACAAGCCGAAAAATTCTGCACTTCATAACTGCCAGTGCACAACCACTTGCATCTCGCTTCATTCAAATTATGCATGCTGACAAAACGGCAGTTTTGATACACTTTATCACATGAAATATCTAAACGTTCTGTATAGGTGCGTGAATAAAACGGTCACAGAATATGAAAAATAAAGAAAGCTTAGCATTGCAATGCACAAAATAAAAATTAACATGTCATGCGAGCGCGCACAGTAATCAAAATTGACTGCCTCTAGTTACCTGGCGATGGAGCTGGTGCCTGAGTGCTGCCCCCGTCTGTTGCTTGAACACACGTACTGACATCATTGGCGTTCTTGTCAACAGCATTTGGCTGCTCTTGTTTCTGCAGTGCCATGCCTTTCTTGGTGGCTTGTTCTGCACATGAAAAAAAAAAGAAAAAGGCAGTCGATAAGTCAGGAATGCCACCACATGTGCTTCAATGATGTTGGTTGGTGGAAGTTGCCATCACAGACATAATGCTTGAAAATGAACTTATTTGGTGATTTACAGCTTTTATCAGCGCAGCTGAGTGTGTTAAGTGCTCTTTCTGTACAGCTGCGGCATTAAAAAAAAGGTACCTGCTGCCTCAGTTGACGAGCTGCCAACAGACCATGTATAATGAAGGAGCAAGAGCTTGTCTGCATATCATAAGCTACTATAATTATCAGCTGTAGAATTTATGCATGACCTACCTCAATTACAACTTGGCCGAAGCCATGAAACCAACATCCTCATCCGTAACGCTGTCAAGCTCGCAATAAATCTTTCTGAGTGTACCCCCATACTTCATCCATTTCGGCCCTCATAATACCAGACAAGACACTGAGGAGGCACGCATAGCAAACCAACTACAGTGCCTCAAACTAACACCTACAGCTTGTGTAACCCTTCTTTGAGCTTGGCTGCATGATATACCTAGAAAGCATAACCAACACACACAAGACCCCAAGGACATACTAGTATACATAGCTGCGACTCCTCTTCCATATATAACAAGCACCCTACATATTACAGGAAAGAGCACGTTCATGAGTACATCTCTAGGCTTAAGAAAGCAACCACAACACCTTATACAAACATTATGTGCGCTACCTAGTAAGGTATATCTCTTCCATCTGAAATGCCCTGCGCAACTGTGTGAATTGACGACCCTCATATCGCGGAAGAAGTGGCAGTTGCAATAGGTAGGTCTTCCTGCATGTCTCAATGTAGCCATCAGTCCCACCACTCCAGAACTGTGTGCATGAATACCAGAAAGGCTGCGTACAAACTGCCACACCTTAGCTTATCCCACATAAATCAAAAGCATGTGTCGTCTGCACAGTGGTACACACTGACCTGGCTTTACTAATTTGCCAACACCTTGCCTGTGGACATACAAATTATGCTGCAGTCCTGGGGTGACCTTAGACACCTGAAGGTGTTCCAAACAAATACCGTAAAAACCCGCATGTAGTCTGGTGCGTAATTCGAGGATAGCAAATGCGAGAAAAAAGTTTTCACCCGAATATAGTCTGAGGAAAAGGGAAACATTCATTTATTTACACACTTGATTATTCACCGTCGTTGGACGCGCTCTCGTCCGAAGCTCTTGTGTCGGAAATGTCCTCCCACAGCACATCATCCTCAGAGCCATCAAGCTTGTTTGAGATGGAGCACTTCTTGAAGGCCTGAGAAACAAGCGCCTCGGGAATGCAGGGCCAAGCCTCGACTACCCATGCGCAGAGCATCGCTAGCGAGGCCCGTTTCAGCCATTCGACAGGGGTCACTTCTGGTTCTCCGGACCTCATCCACTCCATGTACAGGAGCTTCATGCGGTCCTTAAATGGCTTATTAAGGCACACATCAAGCGGCTGCAGCTTGGATGCCATCCCGCGCTCAATGTGGGAGTCACGCAGCAGTCACTTTGCGAAGTCTGTCAGGTGACACCGAAATGCGTCAAGCACAAGCATTGAAGGGAGCCCCAGCAGTGCTCTGGGACGCCAACACCACACGGACTTAATCCAGTCCAGCACTAGCGATTCGTCCATCCACCCCTTGTCCTAGCTGTGGACGACAACATTTTTTGGGAAATTCTCCCCCTTCGGCAGCGTCTTTCATTTAAATACCACGTAGGGCAGTAGCTTGCGACAGTCTGCCGTGCACGACAACATTACAGTTACCCCCGTTTTCTCATTCCCAGTTGATCGCATGGCAACTTGCCTGGAGCCTTTTTGATGCACCGTTAGCGCCGATGGTATATCCAGGTATACCGGCGTTTGATCCACGTTGCCGATCTGGCCCAGCTGAAAGGGAACTGCCTTTCGCAATGCAATCATGTACTTTTGAAAGGCCACAAGCTGCTCTCCGTAGTTCTCTGGTAGTTTCTGCGAGCTCGACGTACACCGACATAGAGAGAACCCAGCACGGCGCATGAAAGCGAGACACCCAATGCTTGCCCGTCTTGAAGTCCTCCAGCTGAATGGCTTTGTCTCAAGTGATCTCCCTTGCCTTCGCTTGTAGCAGCTTGATGTTGACAGCGAGATGTTCAGCTTGTTGCTCCCGAACAAAGTCCGTCAGTTCTAGTTCCACGTCAGGAAACGCTCCATATTTTGGTCCGCGGGAACATTTTGCCTGGCCGCTGCATGCAAAAAGGGCTTCCTTCTGCTTCCTCCAACCGCGAATGCTCTACTCGTTGACTCCAAACTGCCGCTCCGCAGCACAGTTGCCGATGGGTTCGGCAGCAGCGACAACTTCTTTTAAAGACAGTCGAGTCCTGCCGGCGCAGTCCTGATATGGCGTAAAATCACAGGAGCAAAATCGTGGCCCTCGTAATGTGCGCCAAGTTGTAGCAATGGCCGCTGCTGCACGCCCGTAGGTCTCTAGGACTAATGCCGCTCACACTACCCAACGCAGAAGCGCACGGACACCCAATGATGATGATAGCACCGTGCTATGCCGAAACCAAAGCTGTGGATTCGGGCCAAAGCTTCTTGGGACCGCATTATTACAGGGCCGAAATTTCGCACCCTAAAATCTGGAAAGAAACTCAGGGCTATACGCGGGTTTTTACGGTATATTAACAATATTCATTTGAAATGATGTTTCAAATGCATGTATCCCTGTAAGGACTTCAAGGGAAAGTTTATTTACTCCATTACATGCACTATATCCCATTTAATTATAATGAGGTTTCAACTATTATCATTATTTCTTTCACTTTCTTCTTCTTTATCACTGGCGATGCTGTTATTGCAGACAGACAACTCATGCACACTTTTCCATTGCTTTTTGCTTGTAGAGAGGCTTCTAATGCTTAGGCATAAAAAAAAACAGGACAGTAACCTCACCGACGTCGGCCACAACGGAATGAACCAGGGAGTTGAGCTGGTCGGCAAAATCCAGGACCCGGCGGAGGTCCTCACGCGAGACAGCGGTGAGCGCACCGAAGGCTGCCACCTGCCGGGCCATGCGGTCCAGCAGGCCCTGGTGGTCCTCTACGGGGGTCGTGAGGAACGAGGCAAACCGGCACTGCCCGAGAGCCTCTCGCACCGATGCCAATGTGGACTCCATCTCCCTGCAATGGCAGCTCAGGGACTCCGCTCGCTGCTGCGACTCCGCCTCCCTGCACACCAAAGGAGATGAGTTGCGTGCAAGCTCAGAACGGTTCTGTTCCCACTATTGTTCCATCGTGCCAGCAGCTATTTCCGGGTTCTGCCAACCCATGAAGGATGCAAAAGCCTATGTGGTATTGATGCAGGACAAACCACGTTTAAAAGGAGAGCACATGTTCATGTACCGTCGAAGAGGACAGTGATGCATTGGTGAAGCAGCGTAGAGGACAATGATGTCACTCATGAGGAAGAGAAGACTCCACTTCTGAAATAGATTGGCTTCTGGATTTCCTGTGATAGATTCTGCATTTTGGTTTTGCTCGCCGAGAGCAAGTTAGCGGACAACAAATAGCTGTTTTTTTAACCTACCTGAACTGCCCGCTACAACGACTAACGTAAACACCAAAGCTAGGTAAGGAAGGTATAAATGCTGAAATTGAGTCATTAGATGCGGCAGTGAATTGTGGCTTTTAAATATCTTCAATCGGTGAGCTGTCGCCACAACTAGAGAAGCACCTGTGATGCCTCCCTTTCCCCTGCCTCCACACTTGCAGAGAGGACACAAACCATCTTAAGTAAAACAGCTGTTTCCTTGATCATTTCAATATAGTGTTAGCTTCAGGCTGAGGCTTTCCCCTTTGTCAAGTGTTAATCAGCTCAGGTCTTTGTCTTACTACAACCGCTTCACAAGCACTGGCACTCTCTTTGTGAGAAAGGGCTACACTCTTTAGAATAGCGACTCCAAAGAAATTAAAATATTAGCACTGGACATAGTTAAGTGACAAACAACACTCCGAGTTTGCAGTGTGCATGCTATTTTATTAACGTGGTTGGAAATTTGAAAGCTGCCCTGGAAGATTTTTGCCAATTCGACATTTGCAACTCAATTACTCCACCCGGATAACTCTCAGAAAAGTCACTCCACAAGCAAACTGAGCAATTCTTACTTACACACTCTATTTTGCATGTGTGGATATACTCTGTATATGTACAATATACGTTTTTCTTTCTCCCAGTCCTTTTCACCTCTGCTCCCACCCGCTATAGTTAGTGACCACCATTCAAGTGGCAGCTGTTTATGCCAGACAGTTACATTGTGGTAAGCAACAAATTTCCATTTACAGTGAAGAAGCTTGTGGTTACTAGGATCTGGGAAAAAAATTTTTGTGTGCCTGCGCCTGTGCACCTCCAGCAGAGATGTGGGCTGATCCCGAAGGTAGTGCGGCACGACAGTGTCGCATGATGCCACCACATGATGTCATGTGATGACACAATCATGTCATCAGGAGACATCATGGCATGGCCACGCAAGACTTTGGGCCGTTGGGTGGTAATGCCGACTTGTCAGATGTATGCCGGATACTTTGCTTTATGGGCCATGTGGTAATGCTTTCACACGAATGCACAAAACATTGTCTAACCCTGTGTAGTGTGCTACTGCTTGGCTGGTCCTCCACATTTACAGAGTGAAATGGCTGCTGAACATTTCTTCATTCCCTAGTTTATTCAAATATAACTTTCTAAATAAACAATCACTGATGTGCACACAAAGATAGCAGCACCTATCAAAGTGATGAATTTTTTTTTAAAATCAGTAACCGAAGAACGAAGACACGTACAAACGTTGCCTTTCACCGACACAAATCACTAAGAGTGAATAAGTTATAGTAGCTCTTTATGCGACAGTTCCAGAAGCTGGATGTATTGATGGGAGTAATTCTTCATTTTAATACAAACAACCACAGGCGTGTTAACACTCTAATTAATATCGCAAGGACATACATACAAGCACACCACCTATCATTGCAGCCTCTACTCTAGATTTCGTCAAAGGTATGGTCTTTGCTGCAGTAACACTGCGTGTGCAAAATTGGAAAGCTCAACACTAATACATCACAAAACTAGCTCTTGCTGCATGCCATTGGGGCCCAAAATATTATATCCGCATGTACTAAGAATTTCAATAATGAAGGTAATATCACTTTCATTGCCACTAGTGCACCAACCTACTGGTGCCACAGTTTCAGTAGCAAACAGCACAGAAGAGAACAACGGCACGGAGACAGCTGACAACATGGAAAGAGCATATGAATATGGTTCCAGTCTTTCATTCTCATTCCATTTACTACAATGATAGAACGACTGGTTAAATTCGTTCGCACAGAACAGGTAATACTACTTGGGGCAACTTAAAAATTGTACACGCCCCCAAATTATGTTTCTAAGCATTTGTTGCACATATCAGGCGCAGGTTCACACTTGTCGCAATGCATTTAGCGTGTTTTCCTACCTTGCTAAACGAAAATCAATAACGAAAAATTCATGAAAGGTTAAAATTCACAAAGATGATGTAACTGACCTTTTCTTTTCTTCCTCTTCCTGCTGCTTTTGTTTCAGCTCAGCTTCCTTAATTTTGTTCCTCAGGTGCTGCAAGGAAATGCAAGAAAGTAAGCACATTTGTGAATGAGCAAAGAAATTGGGTAGCTGCTAGCACGAGTGCAAGAGCTTACCCGCATGTGGCTCTGGTGATGTTCTCGTGCCTTTTGGCTTCTCTCTGCAAGTTCTCGAAGCCTAGAAAGAACATGAAAGTCATCATTTGCTTTACATTGACAATACAATGGTCCTAATGCTCTATATCAACAATATGTTGAGGAACGCTTTTCATGCCACCCAGAATTAACTTGCAGTCACCCCTTAAGCTAAACTTGAACAGGCCGTCATGTTTGCTTCAGTTTTTTACACTGCCATCTTCTTATTTCTTAATTTGACACTGTTTTACATACCATCGCTTGTTGCACAGCGGTTGGCTTCCCTCCGGTATACTCGGTTCTAGCATTACATGCGTGCCTCTGCACATAGCCCTGAGCATGGCTTCCCATATGTTACTGGTTGCCATGGCAGGCAAAAAAAAGAAAATGTGATTACAATAATAATCATAATAAAAAGGATATTGACCATTGTCAATTGTCACTTGTAAAAAAAGAAAGCACAGCAGTGGCTTAATAACGGTTTCCTTTTGCGCCTGAGCATGTTTAGTAAGCTAAGTCACCAACTAGCCCAAAAACAAGTGCTTCCTGTATGTTATAGAATAGACCTTTTTCAAGCACCGCAGCGCCACCCGTGGGCGCGCAAGTGCTTCTGGGAAATGTGTGTACATCCAGCCGCCCAGCAGAGCGAAGCCCAGCCTTTCCAAGCGCGTCTTTCGCTCCGAGTGAGTGACATGGGAGCGAGGCTAAACGCATTTTTTGTGTGTTTTCTTTTGTAAGCAGGCGCACAGCTGCACGGGACAATGAAAAAAAAAGGAGGGGAGCAAGGGGGTCATTCGCGGGGTCGGACTGGTCGTACAGTCACGGCAGTGTACGTGCGTTTGCGAGTGACCATGTGCTTGTATCTCCACTCCTCGTGTGCGGAGAACACCGAGGTGTGGACGCTGTATTCCTGTGTGCGTGTTTGTGTCGGCATTGCAGTGTGGTCCTACGCAGGCAACTGCAAAATAGCGATGTGTTTGCGACGACGAAGTAGATCAACGGGCAGTGTGTGCTAAACGAACGAACTGTGCGCAGTGCGTGAACGAAGTCTGTTGCGGATATCTTTTTCTAGGTACTGTAATTCATTGTTTTCGAATTAAACAGGTATGGTTTTCCATTTACCGCGTGGGTTATTCCGGCTCATTTTGGTACCCCTTCGTGCTTGGTGCGTGTACTTTTCTTCTGTCCCGCTGGGCTCTGTTCCCGCTACTCGCTACTGTCGCTTGATTCCCTTTTCAATAAAACTTCGCTTTAGTAAAACCACATTTTGTTGACAATGGTCCTTGATGTATGCTAGCTCTGCCGACGCGCCATGTCCAGCTGTGTTGGTGAAATAGCGCACATGCGATCGCGTACACTTTCCTTCGATGCTCTGTAATCTTAACTGCTGCACGAAGAAGAGAAGATTTGCGAGCGCCCAGATGTTCACACGGACTGCTGTGTGCGTGAACATGTGCGTGATCTAGTTTTTCTGAAATGTTATGCGTTAACTATCCTGTTGCGTGAACATTTTTATTGCAGTACTGAGACTGAGTGTGTGAATTTTAGTTTTTGTGTTTATTTGTCGAGTTTTGTGATTGTTGACATTACGATCACAGCTGTCATGTAAGTGACAGATGTCATTGCTGCAGCTCACGCGATGCAGTTGATCAGTTATTCTGAAGATGCTGCGTGCGCCTGTTTTGTGTACGTACATCGTTTTCGGATGCGCAAATGTAAATGTTACGCACGTTTCACGATGCGGATGAACAGGCTACGTCTACAGACTGCATTCACCAAACTCGGTTTGATTCTTATCGCGTCGTAGCTTCGATCCCACAGCTGCCACTGCGTCGGGCGCTTGCTTAAACCGAGCTTGCCTCCGCCTATGTACACACATTTCCCATGCTGCACTACGCGCTCGCAGTGGCTTCTGAGATAGCTTGAAAAAGGTCTATTGGGCCTCAGCACCAGAGGCATAGAGTTCACATCCAGCCCATGAAAAACTATTATGTTCATCCACTGCGCTTATGTCACTTGTACACGCATGTGTCTATGTGGCGTCACACTGAAAGTTGTATCCGTCTACCCATACATATGGAAACTGTCATGCTAACTAACAAAAATGCCATTCACATTTTTTAAAACGTCATTGCTACATAAGATGAGAGAGTGTACCCTTCGAGGTACTCCTGGTTGAGCTTTTCTAACTGCATCTGGTACTCCAGCGTCTGGTTCTGCTCAATCAGCATCAAGTGCTTCTTGGCCTGCTCCTCCCAGCGGCGGCTGTACTGCTCGTACTGAGCGATCCGTTTCCGCATGGCATTCTGCAACGTTTCATATGACATGCACAATGCAGAGAGGGAGACTGGTCAATATGTTACATTGTGATAGTGACTCTATATTGAAGCCTATTAACAAAACATTGCAAGATGAAAGCAAGTCAACCCCGACCTCAACATGTGGCAAACCAATAAATTTTGTCACTGCACAGCTTGTGAAACATGACTTATATGAAGGCAATATCATAAAGATAAGACCAAGCCAACACAATTGATCTCAAACGTGTTCACGACAGCCTTACAGTTTTCGTAAAGCAAAAGGCACTAATGGGTCTCCACAAGGATTCTCTTGTGACAAAACGTTTTTTACGCTACGTAAAGTGGCCATTTAAAGCTACAGTTTTTCATAACCCCTCCTGAACACTGCACTCCCCTTTCTGAAAATTCCTCTAGCACTGTTTACTCAATGTAAAACCTAAACCCCGATGCTACAGCTGTCGACAAACTGTAGAAAATGGCCCACGCACACAACCGCGCGTTAAGCGTTACAATCTCACGCGCTTTGCGGCCTGCAGAGCAAATGCCCTAGGACACTGATGACCGCGGTCGCTAATGCTGGCCTCAATAATAATTTCACGCTGGATATGTGCAGAGCAATATACAGGCAAGGACAGCTTTCAGAACCACATGTTATAAATTCACGGATATGTGGAGATAAATTACCCTGACGCTGTTTAGTCGTTCTTCCTCGTACCGGTGTATGCAGACATCGTAGTCGGAGCCTCTCACGTATGCGTACAGGTCCTGAGGGTCGTCGGTTTTCGGCGACTGCGCGTCCGACGGCGACTCGCCGGAACCCTGGTCGCTCGGAGCGACGTCCTGCGATTCAGGAGCGTCGGTGGCATCTTTCTGCTCAGTGTCGAATTGAGAGAGAAGCGGCAAAATCCTTTCGTTCAAGTGCAGCACGGGCTTGCTTGGAACAACATCCTGCGATGCCAAAGGAACGTGTCAGTGCCGCACCAGGAAGACAGCGCGGAGATAAGCGCATTTTCACAGCTACGTTACTTGGTGCAAGGGAGCTGAAACGCGCATGACGCGTTTATTATGCGCCTGCATGATCCAAATCCTCACCTGCCACAAGTTCTTCGAAGGCCAGTGATTTTCATAAACCAGCTTTCCTTTGCTGCTTTCTCGAAGGGCTTCCAGGACTGCTTCCGTAGAGGCCTCATTGCGCTCACCGTAAGACAAGTAATCCATTTCAAATTGGGGACGCAGACTGTTATAAACAATTACTGACGAGTTGAGCGCGACAACTTAGCATCCCGGTAGGCCCGATCGCCGGTCGAGAGCTCCGCAATTTTCATTCAAGTAACGCCTTCTGGGAAGCGTTGGCTCAAATAACGGATAGGATCGACTTTGAATGCATAGTTGAACGAGCCAGCACAAGTAAGTTTCGGTGGGACATTAGTTTCGGTTTCTGAGAGGTCATTTTCGCTATTTTAGCTCAGGGGAAGGTGATAAACGAAGCGAGAGAAAGAAAAGACAGTACGAGGGGTGTGGGGAGGGTCAATTACAACACCGAGCTCTGTCGCAGTTAAAGGAAAATATAAAATAGAGTGGTCACTGGAGCAAGCTGTCATTCATGAAGTCGGATGATTTACATAAGATTACTACATGGCAGAGCTTGAAGAAACGAGATTTCATGAGTACAGCTCTTTATCAACGGACGTAATATTGCAGTGCACACTTATCTCAAACGTACCATCACATATTGCGAACTGGACAGTTGCAGGAAGGGATGCTCTATAAGTGAGGAGTTGCAGATTTGTAAGCAAAAAATATAGCTTGTGTTTTTCTTCAAAACAGCGTCGGCGTCGCTTTTTGAGAAGCTGCATTCTCATGACTGACACGAGTCATGTGAAAATGTAAATATAATCGAGTATTGATGATATTACCGCGTTTGTTTTATTTGAGGTGCCCGCTCCGATCATTTTTCCCGCAAACGGCCTAGCTAGGTCGCGCTTTGAGTTGATATCTGTCATTTGTGGTCCGGCTCTGTATTATAGCACATAAAAATTTCTTAATATGCCTTATGAGCATAGCGACTTTATCAATTTAGCACCTTGCGCTGTATTGAGAGCAATTAATTATAACTTGAAGGCAATTTAAATGGTGGGCATCTGCAACGCTTTGAGGCTCTCCAATGGGAAAAATCATCCTTCAAGATCTAACTCGATAGACGTTGTTAGGTTAGCGACTAGTCGGTCTATGATTGTTTACAAAAAGAATAGAAAATAAAAGTAAAATAAATAAAGCCAGTTCTACGCCTATTAGAGTAAACAGCGGAGTTTAGCGGATCTAGGGAGCATACATGACTACATGACTGCTAGTTATGTAAGCTCCCTAAGCGGAGCTAAAGCTTTAAGCGGAGCTGGCAAGCAGCGCCACCACTTAGCGAAAGCACACTGAGCTGTAGATGTAATTTGTAAACAAAATCGGATGGCACACACCCACTCTAGGAGATGGGCCAAGGTAGCCAGTTAGAAAAAAATTACAGCATATCCACGGAGTGAATGATGATGAGTGGGCGAAGCTCGGGAGGTTCATCGTAGATCGTGCCGAGTTCCGGATTAATTTAGTTAACGCGCACGCTACGAATCCTCATGGTTCAACTATGCACAAGTGAAATCTCCCACCGGCACTTCATTGCAAGTCAAGATCCAGTGCCTATATATATATGTGGGTTGAACGCTTCTCCAATGCGAGCAGTCGGTCTCAATCAAGAAACTCGCTAGGAGACGCTGCCTGCGCCAACGTTGTCTCTCGCTGGTGAGGGCGCGTTCTCCTTCTTTGCGAGCTGTAGAGCGTTCCTCTAAGAAAGAGCGTTTCCATAGCCAACGCGCGCCTTTCGCTCTCTCTCTCTCTCTCACAAGACAGCAGAGGCACGCGCCGGGAGAGAGAGTCACGTGCCGAGGGCGAGTGCCGAGGGCGAACGCGTGCCTCCCAACACGCGGGTTACGCCTGACGCGTGACAAGGTTAGACTAAGAGGAGCTTCGCCCCTAAAAGTTAAAGTCCTCAGGTTTTCCGGGAAAAAGCTTATATCTATAGGGACTTTAAAGGGTCCCTGAAACGTTTTTTTTTTGACATTGCGTCACTGCTTAGGCAACACAATTATGAAATCATTCACACCGTAAATAAAGCGAAGCACCATGCGCTCAGGCAGCTATGGGCTTATTTCTGTCGCCTTCTTCCTTACCACTGCTGTTCCTCCTCAACTCGATCTGCTGCGGAGTGCGTGCTAGCGACGACAGCGCCTCCCGCGTCAGCCGCTCGCCGAGCCCTCCGTAGTGACATAGCGCCCCGATATCCTCACTGAGGTCGCCCGCCTCGGCAGTGCTAGCCTCTGTAATAGAGCGCCGGCGACTCGTGTGTACGCCGCCAGATGCCGCGACGATACCGTTGGCTGAAACAAAGGAGTACGCTGTAGAAGCACGTTGTTCGTAGCTAGGTTTTGAAAATTACGTGCACGTCACTGGTTCGGGGCCAATCAGCGACCTCTCATTCGATCGGTCGATGGCGGGGGCGTTTGAAAACGCCTTTTGGCGAGCCGCTGAGATCTTTTGCGATGCACGTGTTGAAAACCTTATTGTAAATTCCACACTTTACGCACAGTGCTGAAATCTGCCCTCAAATGATCCTAATGACTCGCTCTATTGGATCACCATGTTTGCACAAAATCGTCAAAACCGTTTCAGGGTCCCTTTAATTGATCAAGGATAGATTTTCGTAGACACACATACATCTGCGAAACATCAAGAGCAAATACAACCCAGAACATATTTAAAATCAATTTTAAAGTGTGTGAAGCGCAACCGAGCCGCCAACGGAGGATCTCGCGGAATCGACAACTAAAGGTGCTGTTCGCAGCTATGGTTCGCTCTCCCTGCAAGGGAGTTCTATTGTTGAGGGTCCCAGGCAATGGGCCCCGCGTTCCTTTGTTGTCTCTCTACCTTCTATTGTCCGCCAGAAAGTGACTCACTTGCGCGCGTTGCCGTTTTGTGGATCGTGCGGCCAGCACCCTTTTTCGGCGCTCTCCGAGATCGATATGGATGCCACAAAAACGTCTCTAACTAAATAACAGTCGCGCGCTGAAGCAAAGGAGGCTGCGACACGTGATGAGTGGGTCATTACTACTCATTAGCAACTTTTAGTAACCGAAAAAACAAGATGCGCGATGTTCATGTGTCAGTGCTCCTTTGATTAAGTCCGTCCTTTTTATTGAGTTCTTCCATCTTTATTCATATTGTTTTTGCCATATTCATACATCTTTCCCTGTCGCACTCTCTGCTCCTTTACCTACTTCTCACCCTCATTTGTCTTCCCGCACCTTGCAACAGCCTCAGAAGGTGTACGTTACATTAGTATGCGCAATGATTTACCCTTTCACCTCCTCGTTTTCCTCCCCCTCAACCTTACGTCAGTCCTCCTCACACTCACTTCCCTTTCACCCTCTTTATTCTCCTCCTAACCTTCCCATCACTACTCTTCCCCCACACGTCTCGTTCGCGTCCCCTTGCTATATATGATTGATTGATTTGTAAGGCTTAAGGTCCCAAAACCATTATATGATTACGAGAGACGCCGTAGTGGAGGACTCAGGAAATTTCGACCACCTGGAGGTTCTTTAATGTGCGCTGACATCGCACAGCACACGGGCCTCAACCGCCTCCATCGAAATGCAGCCGCTGCGGCGGGGATTCGATCCCGCAACCTTCGGATCAGCAGCTGAGTACCACAGCCACCAGACCATCGTGGCGGGACTGCTATACTATACATGGCCACGCTATGATATGAGCTGCTTGGCACACCCGCTTTCTGTCACAAATACCCACCGAGATTTCGGTGGTTGCCCACGGAACTTCGCCAAGTTAAAAAAAAGCTGCGCTGTTGTAAAGAATATGGTGGCAAGCGAAAAGCGTAGTTGGAACTTCTGTTGATCTGCCAATGATCAGCGTCACCCACCACTGTGGTGGCGCAATGATAGATCAATCAATCAATCAATCAATCAATCAATCTTTATTTTCTTTTCTCAGTGAAAAAGAGGAGACAGGACTAAAAGCTAAAGAAGCTTGACAGGGGTCCTGCCCCCTTTTACAAATGACAACAGCACATTGCAGATATGTATTGAATAGATACAACACTTGAAACAAAATAATACGCGAGACAGAGATACAATTCAATCAGAAAAAGAAAGTATGTGTACATACATATTTACGCATACACAAATAAAATCTGTACCTACAAAAGAAAGTGTACACTATGCATACACACCTTTTCCCTACCCCGTATACAAGTATGTTATGTACACAGGTTCATATACATACAAAAAAAAATACATTGAACATCAATTATCTCTCTGGTACGACTGACAGAATATTCTTATTGCATGATTAGAATTTTGTAGTGGATCAAACTCTTCCTTTGTGAGTTTATTAAGTAAGATGGGCACAGTGCGTGTTAATGACTGTTTGTCATATTTACTTCGAGATGTAGGGACATGCCATTTTTCTTTTTGCCTAGTGTGACGGATGCTACGGTTTACATTCAGATCAGCCAGCGAAAATACAATAGAATTGTGGGACTTTAAGTATGACTTGTAGGTTAAAATTAAGCGATAATCGTATAAAAAATATACAGGTATAATATCAAACTTTACAAACAGATCTTTCGTTGAAAATGAGCTAGGAACATTGGCAATACATCGTATAGCTCTGTTTTGGAGCAAATGCAATTTCATAAGATTTGTCTTGGTAGTGGTTCCCCAAACAAGATTACAGTACTGCAGAATTGAAAACACCAGAGCATTGTAAAGCAAAGTTTTAACTTTAATTGGAAGGAAATATTTTAAGCGAGCTATGGTTCCCACAGCGGAAGATATCTTTTTACTGAGCTGTTCGACATGATCGTTCCAGCTTAGGTCTTTAGAAAATGTTACTCCTAATGTGGAGACTGTGTTTACAATTTCTAAAACATCCGTATCCATTTTTATTTTTACTGAGCTTCGCAGTTGTTTACCTTTTTGCATATAGACCATAACTTTTGTTTTGCTGGCATTTATTCACAAGTAGTTTACGTCGGCCCACTGCTTAAATTCTCTTGACGTTCTGTTCCCTTGCAGCTCAAGTTCCATTTCTGATGTAGCTGTGATGAATATCGCTGTGTCATCCGCATAGGAAATAAATTTTGCCTGATTTGAACTATTTGGCATGTCATTTACGTAGATTATGAACAGGAGTGGCCCAAGGATACTCCCTTGCGGAACTCCGACCCTTACAGCCTGAAGACTGGACTTTTCGTTTCCTAGCTCCACATATTGTGATCGATGCGATAAGTAAGATTCAAAGAGCTCTAAAGCTACACCACGTATACCATAAGCTTGCAGCTTAATGAGTAAAATTTTGTGATTCACTAGATCAAACGCTTTGGAAAAATCAATATATATCCCCATAATTCATTTTTTATCATTGAAAGCTTGCAGGATTATTTCTTTTTGAGCTAGAAGCGCGGTCTCTGTGGAACGTTGCTTTCTGAACCCGTGTTGATGATCAGCTAGTAAATTATTTTTTTCAAGATATGATAATATCTTAGCGTGAATAATCTTTTGCAATGCCTTTCGAGAATGCCGGTAGTATTAAAATTGGACGATAGTTGCTTAGCATATTTTTATCACCTTTCTTAAACACCGGCTGTACTCGAGCTATTTGCATGTCTTTCAGGAAATTGGCCAGACGATATAATCACGTTATAAATGTGAGTAAGAACAGGACAAATGATGTCAAGTACATGCTTTATAGGTCCTATTCGAAAACCATCAGTATCCTGGGCCTTACTATTTTTGACTGAACTTATTCCAGAGAAAACTTCAGCGCAGTTAGTGGGACTGAAGAAAAATGATATCGCACTAATATTTTGCGTAACGAAAGCATCATAATTACTATTGTGTAAATGATTGTCAGGATTTACTTGTTTAACAAAGAAATTGTTAAAAGCATCAACTAGTGTTTCACCGGATAACAGTTCACCCTGGGGGTGAAAGTTATCGGGAATAATGTGAGGTTTAGGTGGGCCTAGCAGCGAGTTTAAATTTTTCCATATAACGCCTGACCGCGTAGCCGCAGGTTCTGAAAATAAGTTTTGTAGATATGTATTTTTCGCTATTCTCAGTTTACTAGTCAATTTATTTCGATATGCCTTATATTCTTCAAAACTACCTGGGTTTCTATGTTTAATAAAATTTGCGTATAGGGCGTTCTTATGCTTGATCATGTTCATTAATTCATAAGTATAACCCAAGGTTTACGGAGCTTTGGAAGGCTGTCTTAGCTTTTTTAATCGGAAGTGTTCATGGTATATCTTTTTAAATGTCGCGATGAAAGAGGAATATGCAATATCGCTGCTGTTTGAACTGTTTGAACGTGCTGGATTTGCTGGGAGCCTCAAAAGTGCTGAAGATGGATGAACTTGATGGCGCATAAAGAAGCAAGCCAAGTTCACAGGCATTTATGCGAAATAAGAGCGGGTGCTTCCACTCCTTTGTTATTATTTTTTTTTGCACATTGTGGTCAAATCTAAGTTCTCACAGTTGTTACAATCTCCAGAAACTGTCGGGAGATCGGCGTTCATTTAATGTACGTGTTAAATAGATATATGCTTTGTATTTCGAATGACCGGCATGTTGAGATATTTAGCGATTAATTTTGAGTTGGATGTATCCGCTGATTCGGCTATAATATAACAGTAAAAATTGTGTATTTCCAGCCGCACATTGGTGGGACGGAGAAAAAGCTCGAGAAGATGGCATATATACCCTCCCCAGTGCGGGAAGAAAAGACGCTGTTTTCTCCCATGTAGGAAGCACACGGTGGTAGGGAGTTATGGATATGGGAAAGGGAGTGACAAAGTAGAAAGGTGAAGTTTGACCGCCTGGGGTTCGCTAACCTGCACCGACATCACACGGTACGCGAGCTCCTGGCATTTCCGCCTCCGTCTAAAATGTGACTGCTGGGTTTGAGCCTTCGGATTTCACACAAGGCGCACCTAGATACAATTGGACAGTAACCCGTTAAAGGGCCCCTAAACCACATGAAGGTCGAAATTTAGTTTCGGCGTTGCAGTTGTACATGAGTCGGCAATGAACACGCAGCCGCAAGAATTTTTCGAAACGGCGAAGTAATAGCGGAGTTACACGGGTTTTACGGTTGAAAACTGGTCCCCACTCATATCGCTCTTCGCTATGCACCGTCTGACCGGTGCAGTCTTTTCCTCACCGAGTACTCCTCCAAACGTCACGTGACAGGCTATCGCCAATGAGCCCTGTTGCTTTGTGCTGGCCTGTGGTCCTGCGAAGGGCGCAGCTATTGACCTTGCCAATACAGTGAAATCGTGTGGTGACTGGCTGTGTCGAAGAACCCCATAGGGTGACCCTTCTGTCGGCGTTTCTGTTCTGTGCCCGCAGCCTACAATGGCACGGCGAGCAACGCGACGAGGAAGAGGGAGCGCTTGCCGGCAGTCGTTCTACGAGTGGCAGCACCAGACAGTTGTGACATCATCAGAGATGCCTTGTGACGTCAGGACAAGCTGGGGAGCATAGGGAATTCCCGGAGAGGCAGATGGTGTAGTTTTGTTCGTTCTGTGGCTCTCCCGAGGCACGTAACGCTGCCGCGTTTGGCGTCGATGATTGTGACAGCGTTCTCGTGTCGGTGCACTTGTTTATGTGAAATGTCAAAAAATATCGAGGGGTGGTTTAGGGGCCCTTTAAGCTAGTAGAACAATTCACAAAATATAGTTTAAAACACCAAGCAAACATCTGTGCTGTGCTCGACTGCTGAGCCGAGGGACGCAAATTTGGTCCCGGCTGCTGCGGTCGCATTCTCGATGGAGGTCAACAGTTATGATTACAACAGTTAGCTCAACAGTTATCATTAACATTCATGTGTGCGTGCCCGCGCATTCCTTGAGTGAGAGGCCCATGAGGGGCTCAGCGGAGGGCGCCACAGTGACCAGTGCACCGCTATAACCTGAACCCTGGAGAGAACACTCCCCTGTGCACGGGGTGCGCGAGAGCGAGCGCGGGCGAGAAAGGCAGAAGAGGGACTGCTGCGCACCGAGACTCCGTGCACCAGTCTCCCCGCAGTTGTCTGCCGCGGTGGTGTAGTGGTTACGGTACTCGGCTGCCACCCAAAAAACGCGGGTTCGATCCCGGCCGCAGCGGTCGCATTTTCGATGGAGGCGAAAATGCCAGAGGCCCGTGTACTGTGCGTTGTCAGTGCACGTTAAAGGGGTCCTGAACCACCCTCCGGGCTTGGTGAAAAAAACATATTCTACGGCTTGCCTACGCTGCAACGAACATCTCAGCGAAATGCTGTAGTCATCCGCGAAGCGAAGCGTTCACAAGCGGAGCACAAAGCTTCCACTTCTTCAGGAGCCCTCAACTCAAAAAGCGGCTTCTCCTCACGCTCTTTGAATATGCTCTATTTCGTCATAGAGCATTTACAAGGAGCGTCGCTGCTATTGGCCGATGGCAGACACGCCCGCCTCGGCTGTGCGGGCCCTTCGCAGCGCGCCTTTTTTAAAACCGTAAGCGCGTGCGTGCCGTGCGCTCGCTTTTCCTTGCGTTGTGAGCACCTCTATAGGCAAAATAGTTGCTGGAAATATGTAAAAATATATTTGTTAATGCGCAAGCCTCATAGATGCCATTGGAAGGCGTCCGTAAACTACCTCGACGTGGACGCGAACGGTGCGGTGCAAAAGTCACCATAAATATAGTTTTCCAAGAAGCCAACAAATGCATGCCTGCAGCCCGTAATAAACCACAAATTAATCCCAAACTTTAATTCATCAGTGATTGTAGATGGGCTTATTCCCTATGGTACTCCAATGCGCCACCTTCTAGTACTCGTACTCAATAACATATGGCTGGAGTCGAACCCAAAATATTTCTTATATAAGGTAGACTAAAGGACTAGGTCTGATTAGGGTGTACTTGGGTGGATTAGAGCTCATTAAGGCGCATTAGGGTGGATTAAGACAGACGGAGATGCATTAAGGTGGACTATGGCATATTATAGAGCGGATTACGCTAGACTTAGATTAGGGTGAATTAAGGATTACAGCAGATTAGGGTTGACTAAGGTAAATTAGTTTCGAATGAAATCATTACATCTCTAATGTTTGGCTTAATTTGGCGTAACTTAATAATCTGAGCTTATTGAGACTTGACTTAGTCTTAACTTAATTAGCCAGGACCTAATTAGTGTTACACTAATTAGACATGGTCTAATTAACCTATACCTAATGATACATTGTTTAATAAGCTGGTATTCATTACTCATGATATAATTATACTTGCGGTAATTAGTCATATCTTAATTATACACGGCCTAATTAGTACAGGCCTAGTTACGCTGTTCTTTGACATATTATCTTAATTAGATATCGCTTGATGAATACTACCTGAAATAGGCCTGATTTAATCAGTGTTAGCCTAATTAGTCCTGAAATGTTTAGTCTCAACTTAATGAGGCTTGACCTTGAAGTCTTAGCATAATTTACCTTTGATTAATAAGTGGTAGCTTAGGTTTGGCTTAAAGGTCCCATGACACCAAAATTTCAAACGCGAGATGTTTGCATTAATTGGTTTTCCTGCATACGAAGGCAGCAGGCAGGCACAGAACTTTATTTTTGTCCTGAGGAACTGCAGTTGGACGTCCCCTTTTAGGGGGATCCTGTAGCAGTTGCGGGCCGCTCCCACGCAGGGACAGGAAGACCGTGGCCCTCCGCCCTCTCGCAGGCTCTCTGGACAGCCCGAAGTTGAACCGAAAGGTCGCCGCTTCTCAGGGCTTCCTCCCAGTCCTCTTCTTTGCTGAACTCTGTGTCACGTAACGCAGGACATTGCCAGAGCATGTGAGCTAGTGAGCAGTAAGCCTCTCCGCAGTTCGGACAATGCGGTTCAACATTGGGCGAGAAGTTACTAAACCTGCCTCGCGAAGGGAAAGACCCCGTTTGGAGCATCCTGAAGGCCGAAGACTGCGGACGAGTGAGTTTAGGGTGAGGAAGTGGAAAGACCCTCCGAGAGAGATGATAATGAGTCACGATCTCGTGAAAAGTGAGTATTAGCGGCGAACGTCGCCTCTAAGTAATTTTAATATGGTTTCAAAGTAAGCGGGAATGCTCATCCGAGCTTGCAGCACCTCGCGACATCGCCACTAGTGTGACGCAGTTTGTGGGCCATCTGTGACGTTTCACTTTTGTAATTTGATATCGTGACGTCACAGAGAGACACGGGCGCGCCGCGCTATGGCCTCCGAGCGTGGCCTCCAAGATCGGCTCTCGCAGCCGATCGCGGAGGCCACGCCAAAAGCCGTATTTTTCTGCTTCCTCTCCGTGTTGGTCGCTCAAGCGTACATCGTACACACGCTATGATGCAAAGCGAGTGTGGCGAGCTGGTCTGGCGCTCGCGCTCTCCGCAACGTCACCGAATCTTGAGCTCAAGTGATCAGTGCATGCGCTCACTTCCGACAGCCGCCGCGCTAGCCCCGCGGCGCTAGTTTCTTGCAGTTTATGGCGCGCGTTTCGAAGCTTCATTAAAACTGAACAAAATTAACGATGCTGTGACTAATTAGACTTCACGATGGAGAATTTGCCACTCCATGCCGTGATTACAAGACACTGTTCTACTCATTAGAACATAAAAGTCTCCAACAAAAAAATAGCTGTCATGGGCCCTTTAACTAGTAATAACCTAGCTATGCGTGATTTAATTAGTACTAATTAATTAAACAAGGTCTAATTAGAAGCTTGCTTACACTAGATTTGTTCGTATCAGCTAAATTAGGCTTCGCATAATTAGATTTACCTTAATTAGACATGGTTTATTAGTATCGTGGCTCAATTAATTATAAATCATTAGTATCCGCTTAATTAGGTGTGACTTGTCATAGCTCAGTTCAGGTTGAATTAGTTCAGTTTGGCTTGGTTTGGCTCAGTTGGATTAGTCCTGTCTGAACTAGGCCTCAATTAATTATTCCTAATTAGGCTCTCTTGAATAACACTTAGCCTTACCTAACTAGTCCTAGGAATCCTAATTAGGCTCCATTGAATGAGACTTAGCCTTACCTAACTCGTCCTACGGAGCTTTGTCTTTACTACAGCGTGGTAGTGTTATGCTAGCATTACATAACTTAGCGGAGTTTTCGGCAGATTTGCCAGTTTCACCAATAGCTTAAACAGCTTCACTATTAAAACTGAACTAGCGTATTCACGCACTAAATTAATCCATCCATCTTACCGCATGTCAACGCACCTTATTCCACATTAACCTGTCGGCAAGGGTCCGAGTTGTGAAGGTCTTCCTTCCGAGTCATAGTAGTCACGTTCGGGCCCGGCAGCATGATTATCCCGTCTACAATCACTAATCAACAATTAACTAACTTGGGGTTATGCAGGACAAGGTGGAGCAGCGTCGGCAGTTGCGCTGTTTGTCCTGACGCCGCGTTATGCGCAATATCGACGACACGCAGCGCACTGACAAGTAAATGCTCACACGTGCGAGCCTAAACGTATGTGATGAACGAAAACAAAGCTTCGGAGGATCGAAAAAAAAAAAAAAAGAATGCGGTGATCGCGAGGGCACGCGACCGAGCCCAGGCGCGAAGCGAGCAGGCGGCCACAAGCGCGCTGCGAAGAAACAGCCCCTAAACAGCCCCCGGTAGTCGCGCGCTTTTCGTCAGCCACTGACACGTCGCTGAAGTCGGGTGACGTAAATCGGTGGGCGGGGCACCTCCTTCGACACCGCCCTAAGGAGCTCTGTACCCTCTATTCCTCAGAGTTGAAACAGGACTGGAAAGGGAAGTTTTCCGGTCGCAATATCTTCGCTCCTAACAAACCGTTTTGAAAAATTCGTTCGGCTGTGAATTTCTGAGAGGCATTCAATACACACCCAGCCGTTTTCAAAACCAAGCCCGAGCGGTGGTTCAGGACCCCTTTAAAGAACCCCAGGTGGCCTAAATTTACGGAGCCCTCCACTACGGCCTTTCTCTCCTCTCTATCTATTTCACTCCCTTTCCCCCACCCCCACGGACGCTTAGCCGTGCTCCCTACATGGGCTGCAGAAATTAGCGTCCTTTCCTAACCGAACCACAATAATCATCCCCGCAGTTTGCTTTGAGTTAAAATAAATGTTGTTTACTGTTACAGTAATCTTGCCAGTTTTCCCTAATTCTCCGACCACGCGTTAGTTAACACATGCTAAACCTCCCGCCCCCTTCCCAAGAAAAAAAAAAAAGATGAAGGCTCCGCAAGATAGTGCCACGAATGCAGAAAAACATTCCATTACCTTGCAGCGGAGTTCGCAAAAGTGATTTTGTTGCTGCAGTAAATTGTATACATCAGACAGCCAGCCCCATAATCAATTTTACAGGAATTCAGAAGTCATCAAGTAAATTTGGCAGAGAGTTATGTCATCGAACACGCCGATTCACGGATTGATAAGCCTCGCCATCAACAATACTCAATTTCGCGTCTATTTGGTGAGGCCTATAGTCTTGAAATGGTGCCCTATTGTTCCTTAAGCAACAACAAAATGATAGCAGGCTTTCATTTATATGATATACATGAGTCCTTTAATGAACAATTTACAAGTTCTAAAATAACCTAATTAGGTGTTTCCTGAATTAAAACTTATATGACTTTATTTGCAAATTCCATCCGACTCAGGGTCTGCTTTCGATAAGCATAACGTTGCACGGTCCGAGTGAATTCAAGTAAGGAAAGTTCTGTAGATTCGTACGAAGGGCATCAACCTGTGTAGTCATCAGCCAAGAAAGTCTAGTGGCACAAATCGATTTTCTAAATGTGCAGCTGGCACTGAAGCCGTCGCATTTTCTCTTGCGGCGTTAAGATACCCTTGCACACAACAGCCTTTACGGTCCATCTTTTGGTTGAAGATATGAGAACGAGGCATGACCGTTTATTCTTTAAATTTTTTTTTTGCACCCAAAGAGATCGTTGCCGATTTTGTTATCCACCTAAAGCCGGCTCCCACTTACATCGGGACACTAAAAGAATCAGCTGGAAGTTAAAAATATTTTGCCACGTGTAAACCATACGTGATACTAACGCCATAGTCCCTCAATACCTTTCAGGTATTGACTGAGGGACCATGCTAACGCTCAATTTCGGATTTACTGAAATAAATGTAATAGGTAAGTTTGTGGCATGCATTAGAAATAAAATTGCTCAATCCGTAAATTGTCAGCGATACCACACATGTCAGTACATACGTGTCAGCAATACCGTCGTGTGGCAGCACGTCGGTATCGCTGGCAATTTAGTTTCACAGCATCACATACAAGAAACATGGCATTGCTGTTTGAGGGATGGGATGTGCTTATAAGCACACCCCCCATTCCCCCATACTATGCCGAAACATGCATCGAAACCTCGTGTAGGCATGCAGCGTCGAAACGACTGAGGGTGTCGTTGCCGTCGTCTCGTCGTTTGCGTTGCTCCTTGCTTGCGTTGCTCCTTGTAAGCGCGTTGTTCCTCGGGGGGTACCGCGGTATTTAGAACATGACAACGTTGGAGTGAGAGAATAACGTCCGCAGACACTCTCGTGATCTGCTACGAATGTGGAGCTACGCCACAAACATGTGGTGATAGAGTTGCGTGATTTGACGTGAAAGAACCCGATATTTTCTGTTGCCTTGCTCCTCAGCGCCCCTTGCCCTCGAATTCAACTTTGTCGATGCGGCTGCTTTCTACACGCACCATGTCGGCGCGTGCACTTTTTGCCAGAACCTAGACATGTACAGCTTCACCGTAAAAGCGGGGTGATATGGTTTGTGGGAATGCATGGGTGACATAAAGCACACGCGTAGTACACCCCTTTAGCCCTTTCCTGGCTTGGACTTCAAAACATAAAAGAGGAAATTGAAGCTTCACGTGTGTTTATTAATTTCTATAATATTACACAGGGCACGCTAAGTCGACGAGTACTCACAACTGACCGTCGTGCGGATCGTGGTTGCGGTCAGGCATCCTCCATTGAATCAAAGTGCGAGACAATGAAAATATTAAAGGACAGTTTTGCGAATGACGTAAATGTCGAGACACGATGCTGGAAGGTCGCCACCAGCATATTGTGGCGAACGACGTCTATAATGTAATGTCGGCCGAACTAACCAGCCCAGACATGTCTGGTCGGGGCTCATGATGGTGCCGACCTTGCAACCAAAGGCACCTGAGAATCTCTTGAAGTTCATCAGGGGTATCGTGGTCCTGCATGAAAGGAGAAAAAATATTAAATAGCATTCCTATACAAGTTTGGAACAACAACAACAACAACAATAATAATAATAATAGCTGTCTGCACTGCTGGTGTGTCATGTCTAGGAGGCCATGATATGGTACCACCTGCATTTCTTTTTTGTTTTGCCTTCTTACGTCTCCTACATGTGGCTGCTCCAGGCCGCGACGAGTCATTACGACAGCGCCTGCCTGTCGCGTCACTTCTCACGGTCAGAAATATCACGTTCATGTCATCAGGCCTCAAGTGTCCTCAAAGATTTTTGCAAGTGAGAGCTTGTTTAATTCCACATTCTAGTACGAGTACACTGAACAAGTTTGCTAGTAGCCAAAAGGACACATCTTGTTCAAGGCACATTTATTATGAGTGCATCGTTGCGGTATACCGATGAAACAGGGGCGAGCACATGATCAACACTTCTGAATATTCAGGTGAGTGTGGCCTAAATGAGAACATTCTAACGACGCAAGATGAAAACGATGAAAATGGGCTCTTTCAACAATTCGTTTTGCAATTGATTTGGTGAACAGTATAAAAACGTGTCAACCCTGTATTTCTGTAGTAGCATTGTTCATTAACATCATCAGTTTCATTAACATAACCTGCCTGTCTGCATAGTCGCACACAATGCATGGACTGTAATGGTCTTGTGCACCACCATGGCAGTACACTCGACTAGCAGTGTTGTACTCTACACATAAATAAAATAACACTGCCGTTATCACTAACAATCTTCAATGCCAACCAAGAAGGCTAAGTACCAACCCCACGACACAAAGAACGACTCCTGCACAACATGCAAACACTGAAAAGTGTCAGTCAGGACTTTCATTGCACTGTCACTGTAAGCGTTTGTATAAAGCATGTTCTTCAAGAAAACGCTAGAAGGCTGCAATGAAATTCTACATACATATTCCACAGCATCTACACACGCCTTTAAAAACTGTGATTTGGTCTTTCGTTCATGTTTTGTTCACATTGGTGAACCACTGGAACAGAATCGAACACATCACCATTGTAGAAATGACACCTCATTGCCGCCAGAAACACACCTGCACAATGCTGGCCTCCCTTATGTATTGGCAGGTGAAGAATGCATCATCCACCTGCACGGTCACAAAATTGTAGGCCTAACAATTGGCAGCTGAGCCGCGAGCTCTCCAGCTAATGTGCGCCGAAGTAGCTCGCAGATTTTGTTGATGGCTCTATGCTGTCTAACTCGTGATGCGCACAGGATTCCTGTCAAATTCACTGTGCAGATGCGCCAAGACAATTTCACCCACTGTGTACTCTGTAGTAAAAGGTGTACTTACAGTACCGGCTGAACACAAGTTCACTGACGTCGAAGCAGTGGCTACGGTGCTTGCAACGGCTCACTGTCACTGCTTATTCACCACTGTGACGAGACAGCAAGTATCTCTATATGTCTATCTTGCCACTTTTATGCAGCAATACGATGACAGCCGACAGCACAGGTGGGGGACACAGGGATTTCTCTCCTGCTGAGGGCTACTTTGCAGGCACCCTCACGTAGCTTTGTAGAACACACTAAGCAGCTTCGGCTCATTTCCACACCTCGGCACCGCGGCTTGCCTCTGGTCGATCCAACTGTCCCTTACGGAGCACCTGTTCCAGCAGTAACTCCAACCGAAAAACGGGGCCGCTCGACGTCTTTACGAGCTGCTTGAGACGCAGAAAGTAGTCCTTGCAGAGCACATCTAGGACCTTGCGGAACTGGTGCCCGTAGTCCCGTGCCAGCGCCCAGCCGGTCACATCGAGGAAAGCGCAGATCAGCGTGGCTGCAAAGTCTGGGTCCTCGGTTGGAGTGTTCAGGCACACTGCTATCCACTGCCAGCCGCGCTCCGACCCTGGCGGCTGACGCGACCTGTCGCTGTCACTCGGCTTGTGCCACGGGGGCAGTGGCGTTTGCAGCACGGCGGCATAGAGGCGCATGAGGCCCGTAATGCGCTTCAAGAAGAGGCTCTGCATCTCGAGGATGCCCCCACTGCACTTGTAGCCACACAACCTGCGGGGAATGAAATGGGCTGAAAATTTGATAAAAGATCACTCTTTAAGAAATATTCGCTCAGGAACCTAAGTACTGATTTCGAACGGTGTGCTTTCAAACGATTTATGTTTGCTCATGACTTTCTGGCATTTTAATTTAAATGTAAAAAAAAAAAACGCTGCACTAATCTGAATGAAACCTGCAGCATCTGATAATGAAGGTAAAAAAATCTTGATTGTAGATCTTTAATTTGTAGAACAAATTATAGGTCTGAAAGCACCAGTAGTGGTGGCACTGCACTGGCTGTTTCAATAACTACCCATCCAGTGGATGCACTTTCACAAAGCGAGGAAGTATAATGTTAACCTGATAGTTAATAGGGCTGTGCCTCGCATACTGAATCGAGGAGCAGTCATTCGTAAGGCCAAATGTTTTTCGAGTACTAGTTCACGAACATTTCATCATGTTAAATGCGCTGAAACAAACACAATACTGGGGCCAAAGTACAATAAACTTTATTCTTGTTGGCATATTGCTGGCACAGCGCATGAAAGCTTATGAAGTGCAGAACCTTGCTTTCCTTGGTGAGTGCGACTTTAATGGTTATACTGTTATATCACTTGCAGTTTCTGTACAGTTCCTTGGATAAGACTGCCTACTTTCTCCAGATGCTGCATTCATGGTTTCATTAGTAAAGTTAAGAGTACATGGATGTTAACATTGATTAATATTAATTGATAAAATGGCTGTTTAATCTTCGAGAATTAGCGGAAAGGTACTAGGTGTTCAATTCAAGTCATTTCTGCCACCACCCAATTCATATTCAACCCAATCTCAAAAACCACTATTTGCAGCCACCTAAGAGTTAAAGCTACATAACCCTTGTGTCATCTTGGTAAATCCAGTCTATGGGATTGAACACAAAGAGGCATGTGGTACCAGCATCACATACAGAGTGCTGAAATAGTCTGCTTGGTTATATGACCATTAGTATACACCCAGTGAACCAAGCCAATTGAGAACTTGGATGATAGAGAATGTTGAAGGAGGTCAGGTACGCACAAACACACCACAAACTAGGTGAAGTTCCCCAAGACATGCTTATTACTCTAAAATTAAAGCACAGTGTTCGCAAATCCATAAACACCTAAACAGATACTACTATAGCAGTTCTGTAAACCGTACAGTGTGCGGTACCACAGAAATTTCCGAACTTACGCTTGTTACTATATATCCTCAGGTGCATAAAAGGTGCATCACAGCAGCAGAATTAAGACGTTTAGTGGAAGGTCCTATGGGATAGCCACTCATGTTCCATAGCACGCAAGTAGCAATGAGCCAGGACTGATGAGATTGACTATTTCATCTACACGTTTCTCTTCTAATGGTATACAGCCATCTCACACTAGCTTTCTCATGCAGAGCGTAGCTGGAACATGACGCGTTCATCAACCAACAATTTGGCTGCACTTAGTGATGGCACTGTGTTCAGAGGAACTGTAGATGTGCACCAACCTGAGGTATTCAGTCTCAGAGGCAACTGCACTGCGGCTGAAGAAGACAGGCACTAGAGCAGGGCAGCGCATGTAAAAGTGTCCAAGCAGGAGGTCCCCCAGGTCAGGAAAGCGGCACCAGAGCCCCACCGCCAGTGCTGCCACAGGATAGGCCATTTCTTTATTGAACACAATCTGCTCTTCTCCTTGAAGCTGTGACAGATGCAACAAAGAGATGCTCAGACGCTAGGGAGGACGTAACTGCCAGTGTGCACGAAGGTAGCTCTGCTTTCAAAAAATTTGGGAAGTCTGGCCATCACTAAAACAGTCTTAATTCATAGGTTTTGACGTGTCAAAACTACGACACGATTATGAGGCGTGCTGTAGTATAAGGCTCTAGAAATTTTGACCACCTGGGTTTTTTTTTACTGTGCACTGAAATTGCACAGCACACGGGCGTCTTCCTGCGTCGAAATGGGACTGCACTGGCTTGGACGGGGCCCACATCTTCAGTGTCGTCAGCGTAGCACCACAAACACTACTCCACTGTGGCAGCCTTAAAACAGCACTGACAGATGCACTGTCGATTATCATGGCTTCCAGAACCAACAAAAAGCTCTTGACTGCAAGCATTTCTGTAAATGGTTAAGGAACAATACAAGAACTAAAGTCTTCGTTCCAAGATCTTTAATTCGACATTCAAGTGATTTTGACGAGCAGGAAGTGAACAGTGAGTGAATTTTCCACTGCTTGTAAGCACCATTAATGGATGGCACTTCTTCCACAGGGGAAAATAAAAAAAAAAATCTTTGATCCAATGGTAGCAGGTCTCATAAGTGCAATGCAACAAAAAAAAGGTGCCAAATGCGCCTGCCACTCACCACGATCTTCTCGGCAAGCTTGTCGAGGCAGAAACGCAATGCCAGCGGATGGGTGTTCGTGGAGACTGTGCGGAGTCCAGATTTGAAGGGCTTGCCCGAGAGCACGTTGCTCAGTTGTTCCAGCTTTTCCATTACAGAGCTCGAAGTGGACAATGCATTCACAGGGATCGTGACTGCTTTTAGGAGGTCGCAGCAGTACTTCGTTTGCTGGTACAGACACGTCATGTGAAGGTAGAAAGGGGAATGAAAAAAAAAGGAAGGCATGGATATAAACACACAGTGAGCTTTAGCTAACAGAAGGAAAACATAACATCTCAGCAGAACAAATTGTCTTCGCTAGACTTGGAACCCTTGATGACAAAAAGCACTCTTACGCTACAAATTTTGTGGGAGTAATATTCAGCCAGTTGTGTCACTTGACCTATGTATTACCATATATTACTCAAGGCATTAGGCCATTGGCATGGATCACTTACAAAAGAGAAGCTTTGTATCCTCGGCCCCAGGTCCCAGAAATGATTAGCCAGCAATCCTCATAGGCCTTTAGCATCGAATATCAGTGCTGGGGCTAGGCCAGACACACAGGGCTCTTCTTTCACTAAGGTGCTCACCAATTGTTTTAATTTGTACTAAGACTTGCATTGTAGAGAAGCATATTTTTGTGTTCTGTCACTGCTGAGCTGCTGCTCTCATGGCCTGCAAGCGAACTTTTCTGTGTGCTCGCGCACAGCACATGATTCATAAATTAAAAGGTGCACACATGTCAGAGCCCATCCAATGAAGAACACACAGCTCTGGGATAATGTACTGATGTTAATGAGTGAGATGTAAAACGTAATAAGAAGTTCACTTTAAAAGGTACCAGAATTTCAGTTAAAGGGACTGTATACCGCTCGGAAAGTTTTTAAAGGGCCACTAAACAGGCTCCTACTTTTTTTCAAAGCCGCCCAAACAAGCTAACTCAATCATAGAGAAGGTTGCGGCGATCACATTCTGCGAATATTACAGCGCTGCGCGTCACACAGACGCCGTATTTCAAAAAACAATTCGCGCTCTTCTTTCCGGCGACTGACCAGTCGCGCTCGCATCCTAGGTGTCGTCATGTCGTACCGCGAACAACTTTGCGTAGTCGTATCTCGTTGATTGGTCGAAACGTCTATTGTCAGATCCCCTGGCCATCCCACCGGCGTGAGCGCAGGAGCAACCCAACGTTTCTAGAACGGGAGCAACCGGTTCCGCAGCGCAAGCGTCAATGACGTCAAATGATCACGTCAGGTCACGTGTCAAAAGTGGGCGGAGTCTCGACGGCGCGCCGCCCCTACCCTCTCCTCAGCAGAGAAGGGTGGGGAGGCCGACCGAGAAAACGAAACCGGCGCAAGCGGTCACTTAAACCCGTGTAACTTCTTTGTTATTGCACCTATTCGCAAAATTCTTGCAGGAGCATATTCACACCGCACAGGAGCGCAGTTATATCTTTAAAACAAATTTTACACCTCGGGGTTGTTTAGGGGCCCTTTAATGCTGCGGTAGAAATGGGCAGATCGTGCGTCACATTTACGGGAAGGAGCACGCTTTCACCGCACAAAAAAGGAGTTGTGTTTTTAATTTTGCTCTGAAAGTGGTGCAAAAAATGCTGCTAGCGACACCTGACAATGTGTTTGTCAATTTTCAAGTGTACGAGAACCAGCCCACGCAGGCATACATATTCTGCTGAAAAACAATTATGTATGTCTTACAAGCGTGCTTCACCCTATGAGACACCTTTTTTTTTTATAGCGTGAAAGAGCAATTAGTTCTTTTTTTTTTTCTCTGCTTTTGGGATGGCGCAGGTAGCGTTGCCTTCGAATTCCTCTGCTTGTACAGGCGCGTAGTACTGCGTTTGTCGTGCATGCAGAGCTGCATGTCCGGGGCGCACCCCCGCGCACCGACTTTCCCTCGGCTCTCCTCCTCATCACCTCTGGAATGTCGACCTTGGAACCGGTTCCTATTGACAAGAGGCCTCCCGCGCCCGAGAGGGTTGCCGGTGAGACGCGGTAACCAACGTGCGCGGTAACCAACGTTGACCGCGTCTGCACACGTACAAAAGGGGCGACTTCGTAGATAAAAAGTTATGTTTTAACAGTTTCTATTCAGTTTCTGGGGAAGCCACTGCGCGCTGGGACACTCGGAGAGGTGGGCTTTCTATTGAGCCAAAGAAACGGGAGAGCGGCGAAGGATGGTAGGCAGTCCCTTTAAAGAGTCTCAGATGTTTCAAACTGCCTTCGAGGCGGTTTTATAAACTTGGGACTCTTTAACATGCCCATAAATCTAACTACATGGGTGTTGTTTGCATTTCACTTCTATTGGAATGTGGTTGCCGCATTAGGGATTCGATGCCGTGATTCAAGCTCAGCAGCCAAGCACCCTAGGTAATAGGGATAAGTTAATTTCACTGCAGTAGGCCACAAGGCATCAGAAAAACTTAGTGCATTATGTCTGTTGATTGCACACGTGAAGGAGTGTCAAATAAGTACAGATTCCAGTACAACAGCAAACTTCGAAAAGCTTCACAGGCAATCTTTCGGAGCTATGCGTTATTTTGTTGTGACCCACTCAGAAAAAAATATTAGTTACTATGTCGTGCACCAAGTAGAATAAATGCAAATCCTCCTTACTTGAGTTGCCATCACGCGCCCTATTGTTCCTTTCCTTTTCTTGTCCTAGTGGGACGCCTTTAGTCACGTACACACTAGGCACAATTTTATACGGCCAGAGCTGAAGAGCAAACAGGGCGGTGGGACGGCGTGCTTGCCTGACACTTCGGACTCCCGAGTTCAACGCCCCTCCCAGACCAGCAAATTTACTTTTCTAGGTCAATACACTGATAATGTACAATAGGTATGTTTGAGTGAGATGAAGACAGGTAACATCTATGTCTGTAAAGCTGCCCCTCCAACAAACTCACAATAAAACTCTGCTGTGGTTAACCACGCATGAGGCCAGTGAAACAGAAAAATCCACCGATATAAATATAGCACCTCTGCAAATTTGGAGGGGGTGACAAGTTTTTTTCCTGCAGCCAAACCTTCTATAGCTAAGTACATCTGCCATGAAGACAATTTCGTTACATCCAATAATTTCTTATAAATGTACATTCGTTACTGTTCAGTTGCAATACTACATTTTAAATAATTCATTATTAAAATCAATAATTTGGTACATCTGCGTTCGCTGTAACGAGATTTGATTTTAGCGACATGGCCACGAGACATGGTTCTTCTCATTATGGTGCAAAAGAGAGAGTGCAAAGGATAAGAGTCTCATACTTTGTTGTCCTGGGTTAAGTCCTTGTAGGAATCCTGCCATTGTTCCAGTCTGTCCAAAGCGTCGGCATACCTGTTCAGCTGGCTGGCTGAGGCCTGGCTCATGCTTCCTGCAGCTGAAAATCAAAACATGCTCACTCATGCGTGCTACATCAACAACAGAGAGTTGCACTGCTCAACTTAACCCTGCGGTTCTAGGATGCTAATTATCTTTGGCACCTGTGGTCTCATAAATTAGTTCACCTTTAGGTGTGCGACAGTCAGACTGGGGTATATCAAACGAGGATGCATCGAATTGTCTATAAAGTATATCAAAAACACCCAGAACCCCTTTTGAGAAGCGGGAAAATCCTGCATTTCATGACTGTCAGTGTACTCTTAATGGCATAGCCCCCGCTTGCATCTCACTTCATTAAATTTATTCGTGCTGACAAAACGGCAATTTCGATACACTTCATCATATGAAATTTCTGTAAACGTTCTGTACACGTGCGTGAATAAAGCTATCTTTCAATGGAGGGCTGTCGGCAGCGTTCACTGCGAGATGTGGAGCGCGTCCTCTCGATCTCCACAAAACGGGCAGAGCCTACGAGCGAGAAAGCTATGATCAGCTTCCAATTCTGATTGTGGCGAGACAGGTCGAAGCTCCTGCAGTGGGCTGGTAATGTGCAGGGTTAGGATGTCTACCAGACCCTGTAGCTTGATGGACACGACATCGATCTCGGAATCTATCTCTTGAATCTTTTCTAGTGTTTTTGCCGCTTCAACATAGAAGGGACACGATGTTCCCGCACGAGGTATACGCTATTACAGAAAGCGCTCGGCGCGAACATCCGCATCCTTGTTAAAGAAAGTATGACGCGGCACTGCGAGTAAGTGTCATATCGGAATCTAGGGCTACCTGGGTCCATCTAACCTGGAATACGGTTGCCATGATACCAGGTCGGGAATACGGAGTCCTTCCTTGTCCCTGGGCAGCTTGAGCACTGGCTGTGAAATATTCATGACCGAACCTCTCCAAAGAAAACGAAATTGAGTAACCGCCATAAGCTAATCTTGGTGCGGTTGGCTACAGGCGTTACACAAGCCACATAAGCCAGGAAAGTGAAGAGCAACGATCGGAGCACAGCTACTCTTGCAGTGAATGGAGTCGTCGGGCGACCGAGCTCCCGATTTCTGCCTTCCAGCTTTTCTCTAGCTATAGTTGCTAGTTTCCAGGAGTCAGGCCATCGGGTTTGAAATGGAATCCGAGAATCCGCAACAGTGTTTTCACAGCCAATCCGTGAACGGGTTGCGGAATGCTCGGA
The DNA here is from genome assembly GCA_013339685.2 of Hyalomma asiaticum. Taxonomy (NCBI): domain Eukaryota; kingdom Metazoa; phylum Arthropoda; class Arachnida; order Ixodida; family Ixodidae; genus Hyalomma; species Hyalomma asiaticum. The sequence goes on from JABSTT010001942.1 coordinate 49,238, forward strand.
GCGGAATTCAGATACATCACTGCACGTTTAGATTGTTTAATCCGCCCACCACTCGCCGAGTAGTACCCGTCCACGACATCCAAGACGGTGCAAACAGTTGCCTCGTCCGGGACGATGATGGAAAAGTCATCTGCGCAGGCAAGGAGTGCGGATGGAGGGGAATCTTGCGGAAGGGGGAATCTACATATTCTGCTGTAGGGGAGCCTCTGTAGGAGCGGCTCAAAGGAAAGCACGTACAGGGCAGGCGAGAGCGGGTCTCAAACTTCACGGCACACATTGAAAGGCTTCGAGATGCAATCCCCTACGGTGACAGCAGAACTGGGTCGAAAGTACAGCAATCGAATCATGCTTCAGAACGTAACGCTGAAACCTTCCTGTTTAGGACGCGAAAAATAAACTTGTGACTGATATAATATCGAACGCCTTCTGCTGATCAAATGACCAAAGGATGCCCGGCAGGTTTCGTGCATTTGCCCATTCAGTCACGTCCCTAATGCCAAATTGTGGTGGATCGACCTTGAACACAACATGCCCTGGTACGGGCCGAAAACAGTGCTGAGCGCTGGAGTGAGCTGCACAGAGAGGCATTTCGATATCCGCTTACAATCGCAGTTCAGCAGGGTGATGGAGCGCCAGGCTTAGGTCGGTGCTCCTCGACTCGTCCTTGCACAGGAGAGTGATTAGCCACTTCCTTTGAGTTTCTGACAAAGACCCCTCATGGAGAAGTCTGTCACCAAAGCAGTCAGTGAAAGACTTCCCTAACAACTGCCAGAACTTGACGTAAAATTTGACAGTCAAGCCATCTAGTTCTGGACTACGGTTATGTTTCATGGATTTAGCCGCCGCGAAGGGCTCGTCCTTCGAGATGGGGGAGTCGTCTACTTCGGGCGGTTCGCAATTCTTGACAAATGGACAAGCATTAGGGGTGGGGGCTGTCTCGGTATTGGCGTCGAGGGCCACCACTAGAAAGACCAGCGCTGCTGTCGTTATGACGTAGAAAACGACATCACGTGACGCCTTCGCCGCCGCTGGCGAAGAGCGCTGGATTTCTTCACCAAGCCGGCTACTTTTCTCCTTGCTTTTGAGCGTGGAGTACTGCTTGGTGCCACAGTGCTTGACGTATTCGCCCGAGCTGGCTGTAATTTTAACGCGCGTATATCCCAAAACGAAGCGTCTTGGCTGAAAAAGCTGAGAATGGGGAAACAGCCAAGTGCTCATTCATTTCGAGTGTTTGGGAAGCATTCCGCAAGTAGATTTTGTGTACGGCGTCGGAGCTAAAATTTTCGATGAGTAGGCATGAACTTTCTCGGACTGTATAGTCATTAGAACTTACGACGCAAATTGTGGCGCATTCGAACTTACGGCGGGAACTGTGTCTTGTTCCCGGAGCGGAGCCATCGCAAAACAACTGGATGTTTTGATTTTATCATCATTCAAGATGCTGTGCCCAGCGATACAGGCGCGCGCATGGCGGAGCCATATACAGTAATAAATAAGCTCGAAATAAATTGTCCCGCGATTACACTGGCAAAAATGCCAAACCTCGCGTGCCGTGATGACTGCTGCGAACAGAACTTTTATAGCGGCACGTGCCGTATGGATACCTTTATAAATGGACATGCAGGTTTAATAAGTTGTGAGGGATGGGAGAGCTAGGCGTGAAGGCTGAGGCGTGGTAAAACGAGAAATGCGCTTTATTCGCACATAACCAAAAACGTGCCGTCCGCGCCGGCGGCGGGAGCGAGATTCTAGTCCCGGCCCTCGCTTGGGCCTGCAGTTGCGCTGCCACAATGGCGCTGCAGGTGGCGCTAGTGATCAGCTAGGCCGCTACGCCACCGTATGTGCGGGCGCTCACATCCGGCCCCTCCTTGTTGGACCAAGTCCCTTTGGTCCGGGAAAGGGGCACTGCTGGGTGGCTTCACTGCGAGAGGGAATAGTCCTTCAAGCGCTCGGGCGGGCGTGTGCCATGGTGGGTAACAAAAGCAGATTTTGCTTGGTCTTCTTCACGAACGCGAACTTGCCAGTAAGCAAACTTTAGGTCAAGGCAGGCGAAGTACTCTGAACCAGCAATGTCATCCATGATGTCATCCGCATGTGGAAGTGGCTGCACGACACTCACAGTCATCTTGTTTAGGGGCACATAGTTAACGCAAAGGCGCTTCTTGCTACCTCGGCTGACAACCACTGCGGGGAATGCCCAAGGCCCTAAGGCCGGAAGAATGATGCCTTGCCGAAGGAGTGTGCTTGTTTGGGCCTCAAGAAAACGACGGTCTGCAGCAGAGTAACGGTAAGGGGATCGACTGTATGGCACAGCGTCGGGAAGCAGGTGAATTGAGTGTTCAACACCTTCGTACGGACCTAGGTCACCTTCTTCACGAGCGAACACTTCAGCGTGCTTCGACAGAATGCTCCTAATTTCCCGTTGTTGATGTGCTGGCATGTGGCTACCGATCTGAGCGGCAGGCAAGGATGGGTCAATGCAAACCTCAGTTGTTGGAGAAGCGCCTTGCTTGCATTCAAAAGACGGGTGGTTGGTGTTTGAAACGTCATCTTGGCAAGATAGTGCTAACCATGGGAGTTCATCTGGGCCTGGGAGCGGCATTCGCTGGAGGCCTCCTGAGCTGTGGTGTCCAGATACATGGCAGTTGAAGGAGGACCCCTTGATCATAACAGCATTTGACATCACGGGCAACAGTCGTTCATGGCACCGCACACTTGTTCCTGTGGTGGAATGACGAATTTCAGTTGGCATGGGTGGCTGGAACACCAACTGTGCGTGACTTGCGGAAAACCAGTCTTCGCCGAGTACGAGTGGCACGGCATTGTTGTCGAGGGCAGCGGCTTCAACTAAACCGGTGATGGGTCCCACAGAGATCTTCAAGCAGATGGCACCAGCAGGAGCCACTGTCGTTCCTCCAACGACAACAAGAGGGGGTCTGGTCCAGGGCAGGAGGGGTAAGGAGCTGACCAGGTGACGAGAAACAAGTGTCACTTTAGAGCCACTGTCTGGAAATGCGTCCACCTGGCCTATCCCAGCAATTGTGGTGTTGACAAGGGCGCACTGGACCAACGATCCATCAAGGGTCTCGGAAAGGGTGCTGTGTAGAGCTGGCGAAAGATGCGTTGTAGATGGTGGGGCAGTAGCTCTAGATGGGCACTTGGATGCGAGATGTCCCTTTTGGCGGCACTGGAAGCACACGGCTTCGGCCAAGTTCTGGACAGGACGGTAGGCAGGAGCACCATGCCTCGCGGAGATGGCGAGGTATCGAGCCTCTTGTTGGTCCACTGGTAGGGCTGAAATTCGCTGTGGCGCTCTTGTTTTGTCTGATACCGCCTGAAAATTCATGCGCTCTTCAATGTGGCGGGGCACCTCTGGGCTTGGCGTTGATAACTTGGCGCTCGAATACGCTGGGCGCGGGAGTAGGCGAGACGAGTGGCTCAATGTCTGGTCAAGATGCGTTACGATGTCCATATACGCGGCGACGGTTTCTGGTCGTTGGGCTGCAATAGTAGTGGCCAGGTTCACGTCGGCAATGCCCTGAAGGACGTACTCTATGCTCTGAGTGTCGGTGAGCGTGACTGGGCATCCCAAAATGAGCTTCAACTTCGCCAGAGAGTAGTTCACAAGGTTCTCCCCGTGCGCTTGTACGCGACAGGTAACAGCTTGTTGCCACTGTAGCAAGGTTTGCTTGGCGCTGAATTGATCTAAGAAAGCTTGCCTGAAGGCTTCCCAGGTAGGGCACTGACGGCCAATGACCGCTTTCCAATCCGCGGCTGCTCCCCGAAGCTTTCCCAAAGCGACGGCGAGGAGGGTTGAAGGCTCCCAAGAAGCTAGGTTTCGAGTTCGTTCCAACTCTTCAATCCAGTGGGACGCTGAAATGCTGCCGTCTCCACTGTAAGTAGGAAGCGATGCGGACAGGTCTGGAAGAGTAGTGACTTGGACTGGGGCTGCAGCGCGTTGGGACACGTGAAGGAGCTGTTGAAGTAAACCAGTCAGCAACTCGGTACTTTGGGCTGCATCGAAGGTCGGTGGCGACGTAGTGTTCGGGCGCTGGCTGGGCGCTGCGGAGTCTGGGGAAGGCAACTGTGATGTGGTTAGGCGGTTTTGGGCGATATCGGCGATGAGACGGTTGATTACTTCTTCCTTCGACCCGGCGGAGTCCAGGTCTCGGCGAACCAACTCTTCACGGAGGAAATCCGCTGTAAAGCCGGCGAGGTCCTCAGGCGTAGCCTCGCTCCAATTCACGAGCGGCATGGCGTTCACAAGAGAGTAGCACAAGAGTCACGAGAGACGAAAAGGCGGGCAGGTCAGACCTTTTGGGCTCTGCAGGCGAGCTACTTCATCGGGCGGGCGGGTGTGGGCGTCAGCACGACGGTTGGCGAAAACAAATGGCAAGGCGCGAAATGACTCAGACGAAGCGGGCGCGAGGCGTATCGGGCGGCGGGCTCTACACAAAGGACGAAGCGCTGTGCGGCCGGTCCGGCGGTTCACTTCACGAAGCGGGCAAAAGGCGACGTTCCAGGCGTGGTTCGGGGTCGACTGCGCCAGTTGTGAGGGATGGGAGCGCTAGGCGTGAAGGCTGAGGCGTGGTAAAAACGAGAAATGCGCTTTATTCGCACATAACCAAAAACGTGCCGTCCGCGCCGGCGGCGGGAGCGAGATTCTAGTCCCGGCCCTCGCTTGGGCCTGCAGTTGCGCTGCCACAATGGCGCTGCAGGTGGCGCTAGTGATCAGCTAGGCCGCTACGCCACCGTATGTGCGAGCGCTCACAAAGTAATATCAAAACATCACATATATCGCGCCCCTTGATTACTCGCCCAAAACTAGGAAGAAATAACCACGCATCGCTGTCAACGCGAATGGAAATGTCACCTGTCGCCCGTGCACCATCCGCGCAAGTGGACGAGATAGTAGCGCGTATTCGAGTTTAAAGAAGTGTACGACATTACAGCGCGTATTTGCGCTTAAATACGTGGTATTCGGAAGTATTTAAAGTGATTGGTAAACACTGTTCCTGCTCACCTCTGACGTGATTGATTTGTGAGGTTTAACGTCCCAAAACCAGCTATGATTATTAGAGATACCTTAATTGAGGGCTCCGGAAATTTGATTCATTGATTTGTGGGGTCTAACGTCTCAAAACCAGCTCTGATTATGAGAGACACCGAAGCGGAGGTATCCGGAAATTTCGACCACCTGGTGTCCTTTAACGTGCGCTAACATCGCACTATAGACGAGCCTCAGCATTTCTCCGTCGGAACGCAGCCATCGCGGCCGGTATTCTGTCCCGCGACCTTCCGATTAACAGCCGAGTGCCACAACCATTAGACCACCGTGGTGAGGCACCTTTTACGTGAGCGGCCTCGTCAATTTCGTCGTGCACCGCATGCACACCTTCCGACAAGCGTGGATGATGCGGCGATGACTCTTGTTCGCTCGCAAAATACTTTGCTGACCTGTACAACAGGTTCTTTTGCAGCTAAGACACACGCAGACAATGCTTGCAACGCGAAAAGAAACCGTGTCTGAACGAGCTGCGACATTGTAGACGTCGTACGCTTCGCGACCGGTATCACGTGATGTCGTTTTCTACGTAACGGATAGCTTCCGGCAGATGGCGTGACGGTATGTCCTCGAGGCCAATAAAGGTTCTTGCAGAACTGCCGCGCAAGCTCGTTTACCCCGTCTGCATTGTCCATAGGTTACTAGTGTTGGGATCTATCAACGAATTTTTCCGAGCCAAGTGGCGGCGGAGGACATTCCTACTGCACCAAGCCTCCATTTCCCATGTTTCAGCGCGTGCGATGGCCCTCAAATCATCCCAGTGGTGCTGCAATGGGGCTGGAAGCTCCTCCCAAAGTGAAGCAAACGCCGCAGCGATCTCGGGCCCGCAGGAAAGCGGCTTTGAGAGCAGCAGGATTGCGTTGGAGACACGACTTCGATCTCCGCCCGCTCCTCGCGTGCTCGCCGCTTGCTCCATCCCCGGAAACACTCTGCGACGCTGAATGGCCGTCACTTCGTCCCATTAGCTACCTGTTAAATCGTGGACACCTCTAAGCGACCTCACGAGTCACGAGGAATGCCCCAACATCTTGGTAAATTTCTTTCAGTCTTTTAAAAGGCTTGTGTTTAGACGCCACGAGCTTTTGCCCTGAGCTACGAGATCGGAATCTGCGAAGCGTAAAGCCACAAAGGCAATGGCAGGTCGAAGAGCGCGCCAAGCATCGACCAGCCCCAGTCCGTCAACAAGCTCGCGCAGCGCTGTCTTCCCGTTGCGATCTCCGCATATGCCGACGCCACGATAGGAAATTCGATCATTCTTATCTAGAACACAATGGAAATCCCCCACGAGAATTACTCGCGAGGGACTAACAAGGTATGGTTCCGCTGCGTTGTAGAAATCCCTATGTGCCTTACTTTTGTTTGCAGCATAGATATTACACTAACATCACAATCTCAGTCACTTGACAGAATACAGCCATCCGCATCCCTGGAATGACGCACAACAGTGTCACTAAAACGAGGCATTAGAATAATAGCCACGCCGCGGCTACCTGCAGCGCCATAACTCCAACAGGAATAGCAAGTGAAAATCTCATCCAAACGTGTTTACATAGGCTTCTTGGACTACTAATGCACCGACCTTGGCGAGCACGAGCCAAGTGTATGCCAGCTCTGCCTGCTTGGCTGTGCGCGTCAATCCACGATAGTTAAAAGTGGCTATAGTTAAGAGAGGAGGCCTGTGCGAAAAAAAAAAGCATAAGGGTATTCGCAATGTCCACGAACTATAGGTGGCGCGAGAGTCGAACCAAAATGGCTGCCTGGAGGAGGATAGCATGCCCGGAGTTCTAGCACACTGTACCCGGAGTGTACGCCGTTCGCCGCGTGTCACAGAAGCTTCAACGGGTTTTTCACCATGTCCGACAGCTTGTTTTTGCGAAGCCGATTTCATTAGCGACCATTTTGGAAGCTTCTGTGAAGGCAGAGCTGTTGACAGCAGCCTCTTTTCACGTGGTCTCCACAAGTCAGAGTCCACAAGTGAGTAAATATCGGCGTCGCGCGGGCACATTTCATAGCGACTGGGATTGATCAGGGTTACATATCTTAATCGCAATCAACGGTGATCGCTGCTCTAGCCTAATCGTGGTAGAGTTTAGCGCTGGCGTCGGCCAAATCGGGAGGTCAGAGCTGAATCACGATGCGCAGATGGCGATCGTCTTGAGATCAGTGTGTCATGCTTGATCACGATCAACAGTGATCGCGTGCCAGCACCTGTTCCAGATAGAGCCTAAACAGGATCGGCCCAGATCGCGATAAAAAATGCCCGTTTCGCACCGATGTGCATCGATGTCAGCACTGATTGAAATATAAACATTCGTTGGTGCGTGCGGCTGTGTGTAATATGTGGGAAAAAAAGAGCGAATGCCACGCAAACAAGCAACTTTGCGGCTTCCAGTGGTTCGCAGACTGACATTTAACTGCCGCGTTGCCATGCTAGCAGGCGCACGCACCTACAGAAACGTCCTTCTCACTATAAATCCGACGTACAGCATGCCCACTGTGCGGTTTAGCCAAAAGGCGAAAGCGATTTCCGCTTACCCATATTGCTCCAGAAGAAATTGCCGGGAGTGAAATGTGCGCTGCACTCTCTCATCGGCGGCGTCGCGCTTTCCGATGCGAAACCTCACTATCCATTCCTTCTTTCGTAGCGGATCTTGCAGGAAGGAATGCCGGATTATTTCGTTGTGAACAGCTCGATTTGTGCATTGGGGCATGCAGCAAATGCGGTTACTGTTGTGCTTTTTGGGCATCACGCCCAAATACGTACGCAAGGGTGCGGCGGCGACGGACAGTACAGCGCGTCGTCAACCTATCCTCCTCGTGGCATTTCTGTCGTGCGCCGCGGTGCGGCGTGACAGTCTACGGACGTTGCGAATACGCGAAAAACAAGAAAGGAAAAACATAGTCAAGGAAAAGAAAGGAGGTCAATCATGGGGACAAACTAGCCTGCTCCGCCGAGGTACCCTCTTCGAGAAGAGAGTCCTCGTGGCTGGACGAGTACGTGGCGTCCGAAAGCGCCGAACACTCGCACACGTCGTCGGGAAAGCCACACATTGGACAAGGGCGTTGCGGCTGGTGGAGGTGTCTCCGTCTGACTCTGCCACAGCCGTTCGCTTAGATTCCAGTTCACTGCCGCCTGACGAGCAGCTGTCCAGGTCGGCATGCTGTGCCGCGGACAACCAACGCCACCGAGACAAAAGGCCTGAGCTAACACCACCCAGACAGAACCTCTCGACCGTCTCGGCAGTTATTTCGATATCGCTGCTCCTATCCCCCTGCGAAGAGGTACGCACCGCAAACGTCGCAAACGTGCGCACTCTGCAGGAGATGCCGAGGTCCCCTCCGCAAGGCGTGCCCGCCGCGCTGAGGCGGGGCACTCAGCTGCGTGGTGCCCCGGGAGACTGTACATACGAAACAGGCGCGTGACGACCCTGTCGTCAACACGAAGGAGATTGGGAACAGGGCGCGCCATTTCAATGCGAACACGACGGATTACAGAAACAGACATTCGTGAATCCTGCGACAAACTCGCAGGTTACAGCGAGCACCTTGCCGAGAGCTGCCAGCTCTTTAGCGAGCGGGCCACTGTCGTCGGTTTTCGGGTACCCGAACACGCGAGCGACCTTTGTTCGCACGCCTCGATATTTCGAACTTCGTCTCGCTATCCTTCATCTGGATCACGGGATTCGCCAAATAAGCGATCGACCGCCGCCTTGTTTCTGAACGTCACTTCGAACCTGCCGGCACCAAAATCTTGGACCGCCAACAAATCACATTGCGCAAGACGCTTCACGAGCGTCTTGCATACATCGACGTATACAGCAGTACACGCGTGAGGCCCGCCATCGTGAACGAAAGCCACGAGGCAGCCAGAATGGCATTCTGGCTGCCTCGTGGCTTTCGTTCAATGCACGAAATCTAAGCTATCCTACCAGAGGAATAAGCCTACCGCGCGCACACACTGCAAAAAGGGCACCCAGAGAACTACGGAAAAACCGCCGACTCGACTCACCGAGTGCTACGAAGGCTTTGCTTCTGCTTCGAACGGAGAGCACTGTCCATGGACGTGGGGGCCACTTTTAACACCCTGGTTGCCCCGCCCCAAACTCCCCGATGGCAAATCACAACCATTTCCACACTTGGCACTCCTACCTCACTCTCTCCCCTCCCGTTTACTGCACGCTCGGCGGGAGGCGAGAGGGGTCAGTGCCGAAAACGCTGCAACCCAAAAAAGAAAGACATACAGAAAGAAAAACATCCACGACGACGCCAACCCGTCAACAACAACGTGGCCTCATCTCCAGGGGCACCGGAACCGGGGAGAGGGAAGGGGGGGGGGGGTGCGGTAGCCCCCCTAACATATTTTGAGAGGGGGCAGCCCCCTCCCTCCCACTTCCCGGCCGTTTACGCAGAAATCAATTTTTTTTACAAGAATTTTCAAGCTGGTGGACACTGGTGGTTGTGTTGTCCACTGCTTTCTAAAAGGCGCATGATCACCTGAACCCAAAAGGTGGCATGATGGTCGGCTAAGAAGCCACAAATTAAGCCACACCACTCAACGTGCCAGTAACTAATCCCTTTAATTCCCTAATCAAATCACAACTACGCATAGTGATGCACAAGAAACTTAGCGGAATATTGACACAGAGAGTGAACAGCGCACCAATGGATAAAATTTCCATCATGCCACCCCACTTTCCAAGAAAATATTACACAGGCGAGGCAACCACCGGTCACAGTACATTTCCAAACTACCTCTTAAAAGCCAACAGAACTGACCACAACTCTTTCAAATGCGGAAAAGCTGCAAAAAAAAAAAAAAAAAAGGTAGATGACCAGCACATAGTCTGTCACCTAACATAAAAGGATGGACTACACCTGACACGCAAATTTCCAAACGCCACGGAATACAAAGATGAAAAAAATCGAATAGCAGGGTACATACGAAGCCCTTGAAAAAACACGTAAGAAACATCAACCATTGACCACACTCATGTACGTGAATGTTCTGAAGGTTAATGTTTTCTTCTGTGTCCTTTCTTTTGTGAAAAGCCATATTTTCTTCTTGACTTAACATTGCCGCTTGTTTCTTTTCTTTCTTTTTTTTTTCAACTCCTCTTGCCTGTTAGTTTCTTGTTCACTGATCTATTTTATTTATTTTACCAACAATTTAGTCGCACACATATGCCGATTTATAGACGAGCAGCTGTTTCAACCAATATATTTAAATATATGCTTTTAGAGATATCGCGATGGTATCTGCACCACAATATTTAATGTGCTGGCGGACGCCAGAAAAACACGTGAATAATGTGAAATATAGTTAGCCGGTCAGCTGATTCCTAATAATATAACCTCGTAGCTATTACAGCTGGGCATCCAGCGGCAATAATATATTGCTGGCCAGTTGTCAGTGGTGTATGTAAGCGGTTTTATTCAAAAAATAACAAAACGGAAGGAAAAAATTTTCGGAATTACCTCTTTGCGGAAATCTGTAAGTTCGCTTCCCCGCAAGGACGTTTTCCAGCCGAACGGTCTCGTCCACAGATATCGAACTCAGTGGGGTTTGCATGTCCCCACAGACTTAAATAATTCGCGATTCGTTCCGTTTTACAGCCGTTTTAACCCCTCCGCACGCGTGCCGAACGGAGTGCGGGCTGAGCGAGAACAGGGCCTAAGCGGGTTCACCTATGCACATTCCAGCATAGGTGCATGTGCACAGCAACAGCTTTTCGAAAATTTTCTGCGGAATGTGGATTGAGTTCTGTGATGTGCAAAGAGAGGGGAAAGAAAGGAAGGGCAGGGACACATATTTGCTCCTGTATGCATTGTGTTTGCCGCCATGCGTGTATTCTGCGCGCGTAGCGCGCACTGCAGCTTCGCTTTTCACGCTCCAGTAAACGGCGGAGCTAAAGCCAGCCGACTCCGGGCCAACCTCGCTCCCCGGTAATTGCGTCCCTAATTGATTGAAGCGCTGGGACAACGGCTCTCTCGGGCTGTCTACTGCTAGGAGCCTTTGGACATCTTTCCTTCTATAGCTCATTGTACTGACGGTGCGACCACGCCGAACCTCGCGAGCTGATCCTTTCGTACTCTCTCTGTCAGAGATACTGAGGTCGAGCTGCTTCAGGCCCTGTCTTCTAGAGTATTCTCTCTGGCTTCCTCTGCATCCTTCTTACCTGGAGAGCTCGTCAAGCCGCCACCTGCATGGCCGACACGTTTTGTTCCCATGGATCTCTGTTAACGGGTGCAGCATCTTTCTCTTTTGCACAGTTTTCCCGTCTTGAAAGCCTTGTGCTATCACACAGGAGGGCCAAAATCCGGTGATGTGAAATCCAAGCACGGCTCGACCTGTTCTGCTCCCCCAGCTCATAACCCCTCTCGCCCCATCGGTCGGCTAGCGTCCTACTTTCCTTCTCTTGAGAGAGAAAGAGAGAAAGCGAGTGGTTGCCCAAGAAAGGAAGAAAGCGCTAATTTCTGTCACCGCTAACCCTTGTCAGCGGTTTCGCGCGAGTGGGAGTGACAGTGAATATGCCCTGCATGCTCGCTCGCCTCCACAGCCCTAACCCCAGTGAAGTCTGTGGCGTGTTTTCGGGACGTCGTGCCCAGGCGGTGCCTCGCCACCTCCTCTGCTCTTCAACGCAGAAATTTGGGCTAGTTGGTGAGCGTAGAAGTTGTGCATCTTAGCAAGCGCAGCGGAACAAGGGAGCCACTAGCGCCCGTCCTGTCTACGTGTCTCTTGTGTTTGTTCCGCTGCGCTTGCTAAGATGCACAAGTTCTCCTCTGCTCCTCTGATGGCCTGGGGTTGCTTCTCCAGGCTTGAAACGCGGAGAACGGTGTCCTTCGTCCCGAATGAAGGCGCAGTAAAGGACTGCGTTGAGCTCCTTAGTGCATTTTTTTTCTTTTTTATTCGAAAAGTTGCAGCGCCCCGTTTTGAAGAAGCGAGCCTCGCGCCATACGTACGTCTATCCTCGCTTGAACCCGCGCTTGAACAAATCGTGCATGTCCCGACGCTGCTGCTGTGATGGCGAGTGTATGCTCAACGTTGTTGTTTAATGATATCGTACCGACTTCTACGTAGGTTATGACTGCTGCTCGGAATGGGACATGATGGCGTCTTCATTGCCAATGACGGGTTTTATTTGAAAACACACCATCGGCGAGTGTTCGGGACAGTAGCGCACTCAGGATTTTTGCCGGGGGAGGGGGGGGGGGGAGGGGTTCAATTTTTCACGAAGGGCCGGGCAAGCGACTATACAGTTGTTGCGTGTGTAAAAAAAAGTAAATAAAATGCCAAATAATAGTGACATCCATGATGATTACTTTTATTATTTTTTTCAGCGTTTTGTAGGCTCCACATTCTTCTAGGACATAGGAGCAGTTACAGAGTGGGAGGGGGGTTAGGTCGGCTTCAGGGAGTGGGGGGGGGGTTACAACACCCGAACCCCCCCCCCGCCACTGGTTCAGGAGCAGAAGGACCGAGAACGTCTTTCCGCCGAAAGGGCAGCGAGTCGTATTTGAACAGTGGTTAGAGTAAATAACGTTCACCTTTTGTCATAAGGTCACCTTCTGCTTTTATTTTTTATTTAAAAACGTTCATTCAACGAAAGCCTCGGTAAATAAGCTAGGAGCGCCCTCCACGCACTTAGTGACCTTTCACCCTACAAAGAATCTGAAGGTGACCAAATTTTTGAACTGTCTCAACTTGCAGCCGTGAAGTGCGCATGTGGAATAGTTCCGACACGGAAGGTGCGGGCCGTTCAGTGCAGTATTCGCGTACGCAGTAGCTGGCAGTGATGGCGGTACACTCTTTGCTAATGGCATGTAAATAACAAAATGCAGCGCGACCAAATCTAATGCGGCCGCATTACGTCCAGAAAGCGCCTCTCGAACTGCAGCTTTTAGTGGACTAAAAATTTATGGCAGCATTTTCTCTCAGTTTGAGAACCGCGCAACAACCAAGAAGAAAATCTTGTGTGCATTATCCTTCGGCCACATCTTTCTTCACCTTGCCTCCATCGTGCGAAACCGGCCCAATTTTTGCAGGAACTTAAAAAAAAGAAAAGAAAACCGAAATTCACTGCCAAGTTTACCAATGGCTGAAAGGCGTGGGCTGTCGCCTAATCTAACCATTTTTACCAAGTTAAAGCGGCACTGTTAGCTCTCTTAGACGCTTTGTAATCTCATTATTCTCTTCTGTTACGCACTGTATGGATTTTCTTGCTTTTCTACTGTCATCCGCATATTTTTCATCCGGTTCTTTCGCAATACTTGTTTCTTTATTTAGTTTCCGAGTTCCGTTTTTTTTTTTTTTGGTTGTCTGCATTCATTATCTGTTTTATTTAACCGGATGGCGGGTTCCTTCTTTTCATGTGTCGTCCGCAATTGTACTTAGACGTTTTTCAAACTGCTCTTATGACGTGCACCTATCCTTTTTTTCACAGTTACCTTCAATTAAAGTATTATTTGCTTCCCAATTTTTTATAAGCTTATTTGCAATGTTAAGTGTTTCTCTGGCTTGTTGTGATCGCTTCATATTTAATCCTGCTTCTTGTTACGACCCTGTTTATTTTAACCCCCTCCCCCCCTCCTGATATGATCCCCTCCTGGGCCTTTAGGGCATTTAAAATGCACAAAGACATTGCATTAAAATAAGACGCACATTGGAAACATCGTGTCATCACTATCATCTTGGCGTGTGGACAAGCGAGCGTTTCTGAGTGTTACTGGGCCGCCATTCAAGTCACCGGCGCGCAGTCGGCGAAGGGAATTCCCGTACGCAAGATAGCAGACATAGTGAAAGGATCGGAGTCGTAGATGGGGAAAAAAAAAAAAACAAAAACAAGTTTAATCTATATCGATAGAGTGGCACAAGAAATACAAGGTAAACAACACTTCACTCAACTAACAATTAGGCACCTACAGAGATCAGGGATCTTTACAAAATACTAGCATGAGAAAAACGACAAACTAAGGAAAAATAAACAACTGCCAAACAGCCAGTAGGGCAATGAGAACAATATACAGGAATTTAATTCGATTTGATTTTGTGGGGTTTAACGTCCCAAAACCACCTCTGACTATGAGAGACGCTGGAGACCACCTGGGGTTCTTTAACATGCACTGACATCGCACAGCACACGGGACCAGTGGCGCACCGACGGGGGGGGGGGGGGGGGGGAGGAGTTCGGGGTTGTAAACCTCCCTGAGGCCGACCTAACCCCCCTCCCACTCCGCAACTGCTCCTATGTTCTGGAAGAATGTGGCGCTAATTTCTCTGCAAAACGCCGAAAAAATATTAAAAATAATCATCGTCATTGATGTTACTATTATCTGGCATTTTATTTACTATTTTTACACACGCAACAACTGTGTAATCGCATGCCCGGCCCTTCGTGAAAAATTACTCCAGCACTGCATTTCTGGTTCCGCCCAAAAATATGCCTCTCTCAATTAGTGCACGGGAGAGAGCGATGGCCAAACCCTTTCTCGTGGTCGCCGAGTCTGTAATCTTCCTTCATCTCGCCTGATTGACAGGTCATTAGTGCTCGAGACGCGGGGGTCCCTGCTTTGCTGGTCATAACAAAATAAACTTTAAAATAGTTAAATGTTGGGCTAGTTGGTGTTCAGACTTCACATTCATCGTATTCAGCGCAAAGGTAACGAAGACAGCTAAGAAGGACAACAAACAACACAAGCATGTGTTGTTTGTCGTCCTTCTTTGCTGTCTGTGTTACCTTTGCGCTAAATACGATTAATGGCCATAACAAAACTATGCATTAGTCGTCCACCTCGGCGACGAGGGGCTGCCGACAACACAATAGCGTACTGTTTGCACGTGGCCAGTGCCCGTGAAACCGTGCCAAACTGCCTGCACCTGCACTGCTGACCCGAAGCACCGCGTCTCGGTATTTCAAGAATCACGCCTGGGCTCGCGTGGGAAGGCACAAAACTGGTGTTTCCCAGCTCGGAAAGCGATTTCCTGCCTGTTCTCTTCGGAGGGGTCGAAGAACTCCTAACGTCGCACGTGCGGGGATACCATGAAAGTCCGCCCAGAGGCAATGTCGTCCAGGACACTGAGCAAGATGCTTTTGTTTTCTAGTTAAGTCCTCTTGCGCCCACCGTTTACGGGAGGTTTCCATCAGTCATGGGCACGTTACCAGTAAAAAGTAACAGTGTTACAGTTACAGTTACCTCAGCCAGAAAAGTAACTATGTTACTGTTACTGTTACTCAGCTTCCAAGAGTAACTTGTTACAGTTACTGCAAAAAAGTAACGTCGTTACTTTTCCGTTACTGTACAAGATTAATACACAGTTCTTTCAATGGAAACTTATATGACGGCGTACGGTTGGTCGAAGTTGCTCTTAGCACAGCGCCAGATAAAAGGAATGGAATGGGGTTCACACAAAAGCCCAAGAAGAGCAATCGTTGCGTAGGCCTAATTTTCTGTAACAACATTTTTATTGATTGTCGGGTCATTATTTACAAAATACGATAGGACAGCCTGGTGCCACAAAGGACTGCTGCACGCTTGTAAATGAAGTGGAAGCACATTCTGAGACGTGACAAAGATCATAGGCCCCTTCGAGCCACATTGCTGCCGGCACTTTGGGGAGTGCTTTTTGGAAGTACCACCGCTTTGGGAACTGATCATGTGAGAGGCATTGCAAAGCGTCTGTTTCTAGGTGATTTCCGCGCGGGTGCTCATGAAGAAATGCCTGGCCACGCCAAAAAAATTAAGGATTGCGCACCGGCGTCTGAACAACAGTGACTTTCGTCACTTAGGCGGACCATACTACCGTGTCGAGCACATTTCTCTACATGGGGGCGGGGAGAACCCTTCGCTGCCTTTTTTTTTTTTTATTTTGTCGCCGACCGGCAGGGCTTTGCTTGCCTTCGTAGAAAAAAAAAAGTCTTCAGTTTCGCCCCGGAAACACGTCAGCCAATTCCAAAAAAAAAGTAAATAAATAAAAAGAGAACAAAAAGAGGAAAGGCAAGCCGAGAAATGTCCGTGTCCTGCACAGCGTCGCGATACAAGCAATACATCGTAAAGATATTCCAGTAGTGAGATACAAGTACATTTTGCAAATTTATCTAGATACAGAGATACAGATAGTCATAAATATCTATGAGCTTTGCCAACATGGTGCCCGCAAGCAGAACGCATACTTTGGAAAGGTCGCCATGGCAGGGTCCACGCTGCAGTTGCCGTCAGCGTACGCACGAGCAGGGTGTCGGAACGAAATGTTTTTCGTTCCGGTTTTCGTTTCGTTCCACAGAAAAAAGTACCGTCCCGTTTCCGTTCCGGAACAAAAAAAAAAAAAAAAAAGCGTTCCGTAACGGTTCATAACGTTTTTTTTTTTCAATAAGAAAAACGAAAAAAATACTTGATATTAAAAGTATCTTTTAAAAGCAGCAAAAGACACTGAACTAATACGTAAAAAATGCAATAATAATTGTTGGGGTTTTACGTCCCAAAGCCACGATGTGACTATGAGGGAAGTCGCAAAAAGTTTCGAAGCAAGGACACAACAAAAAACTTGGTAGTTATTTTTCCTCAAGTTTGAATCCCGAATTTTCGTCAAGCGGGGGCACACGATTTCATAAGCAGCAGGTCATCAAGTGTACTCGCCGATAAGCGAGACCGCTACTCTGACAAAATGAACTTGTGCCGAAAATGCCGTCTCAACGCTGACCTGTGTGGCTGGCACACCAAGGGTCACTTGTGCTAACATGTACAGCTCCGGTTGCCGCTCTTTGTGCTCGTCCCAAAATTTCAACACATTCAACACGTAAGCGACGAAAAAGCCCTCTCCACGACGGCCTGTGTGAGAGGCACGCGAAAGTCCGCTTGAATTTAATACAAACAGCTGTGGTTGCCACTTTTTTCGTTTCCTGCATTATTTCAACGCATCTTTCCTTTGAAATACCTGCCCGAGAAGCGAGCTGACGTTGAACCCTGAGTTATGCATTATTGCTCACGTTGCATGACCTCGGTTGCTCCGGATCGCAAAGCTTTCCCGTGAACCGAAAAACGATAAAAAATATTTTCGTTTTTGCTCCGGAATGAAATAATAAATAACATTCCGGTTAAGTTTTCGTTCCAGTCAAAAATATCGTTTTTTTCGTTTTCGTTTTTCGTTCCGTTCCGACACTCTGCGCACGAGGCTAGAAAACTCCAACCACAGTCAAAAAAGGAAAAGAAAAGAAAAAACCCGACGTTTCGCGGCCGACTAGGCTGCTTCATCAGGGGTGACTGGGGCTACATTGCAGAGTCGTCTTGGAGGCACTCACGCACGAGGCTATTGTTGCCAAATACCTGCCCGAAATTCCGCCGTGTCTCCCGCCAGGCCTTTGTTCCTGTCAGTCAAAACAAGCTCAGTGGTCAAAAGGACCCCGTCTCCTCGGAGAGGCGCGATGGACTTCGCGCTGCCTTAAAAAACCGTGAAGTTGTCACGCGATTCGCAATACACCCCCCCCCCCCCCCTTCGGCGGCGGGGTGAGCGGGCGAACTGCCTCGTGCAAATACCACGACCACGGGATTTTTCTCTGTGACCGGCGATAATCGCGTGCGCTGCATCTCTGCAACCGGTGTGTTGTCACTCTGCCACAAAGGAAACGCCACCGCTAGCACCAGTTCTTGCCGTCAAGTTGATGTTTTCAAAACTACCGCTGGGGGTACAACATTTTGGAAAAAAAAGAGACCAGTGGCGTATCCAGAGGTATACTTTTCAGGAGGTGTTACACGCCGCCAGAAAAAAAAAAAAAAAAAGGATAGATATGGAAGGATCGCCTGCACCCGGACAATGTCTTGGTGATCGCGCTGCTTCCACACTAAAAAAAGCAATGTCTCACCGTCTCAGTTTTCTCATCTTTGACTGTGTTGTTGTTTTGTATTTATTGTTGTATTCATTTCTACTATAATCGCGAAACATAATGTAGTATTGATATGTAGTTTCTTTCTTTTGGTAATTATGCCCGTTCTCACATTAATCTTACGAAATTTTTTTTTTTCATGTCGCTTTTGTATTTGCTATGGCTGTATCTCATACCAATTAACCCTAAACAATTTATACCATTCTCAGTATTAATCATGTCCAATTGAAAATGCCCAGCTGCTTGGATTTAAGTGTCTGCAATATGTAATAAATAAATAAATAAATAAATAAATAAATAAATAAATAAATAAATAAATAAATAAAATAAAAAGTCGAAAGGCGAGTTTTGTCCACTGTGATGCCTCGACGACGCCCCTCCCCCTGCCAAAAAAAAAACAAACAAACAAACAAACAAACAAAAACGATATTCTGGATAAACCTTTGATAGCTACGTAAATACAAAAAGTGCGTACACGACTCGGAGGACTTGACTCGTAAAGAACATTTATGTTCTCACCAAAGGAAACATTCGTACGAAGAAGAACGCCAGTATTCCGATTTTTCGTTTTACATTTTAATATATTGATGTAGTATGCAACTAAAATGGTAAAAAAAAGGGTGGGGGGGCGGAAGGGGAGAGGGCGACAACTACCAAACAGGCCGCTGTATTAACGAACGGAACAAAAAGCACGCTAATCTTATGCGCAGCTCTTTGGGCAGCAACTAAACACCTTTTTTAATGCGTACCGAAAAATGGCAAGGTACAGAGAAGAAAACAGACGTGAAACATATGGTTTTTTTCTTTAACCTGCCAAGCAGAATTCTATGAGCGTACTGTCAGTTGACCTACATAGATAATGAATATCAGCATTTTCAAGCTGAAGCGTGTTTTTAAACACATGTGCGTAAGCAGTTACACATGTGCGTAAGCAGTAATTTACACTTTTCGTTTCCTGCCCCTATTAGCCGATTGTATATATTTCAGCCGTCTTAGCGATCAACGCGGTTGTCAGTTATGCACTCTGCCACGCACCCCATTTCATTCAAACCTTCTGCGCTCTGGAAAGGGTCTTCGTTAAACAGAAGCAGAGGGAACTCGGTGTTGTAGAGGAGCGGGGCCGACGACCAGTTGCGGCAAGAAAAAAAAAGAGGGGGGGGGGGGAGAGAAGGAGTAGTAGTGAGTGGCAGTGCGGTAGGAAAGTGTTCCGCTGCAGTGACTTCTCGCGTGGCTTTCTTTTTTTTTACCCCTTTTCTCTTGCTTCTTTTCGAGTCGCCCACTCCGTCGTTACTTCGTCTGTTGTTCAGAAGTTGACTTTATTAAAAGCTGTATGTCATTAATGCGACATTGATACCGGGGTGTCTGAATTTATTCCTATGCACTGCGCTTACGTCTCAGTGTTGCAGGTCGGTCACCTTTAATACTCTGCTGAGACTCTGACGAGGATTAGCTGTATTCTGTGACGTCCCGCTCCACAAAGCTATCGCCTGCGTTTTGAACAACACGAGGGGCAGACAAAGAACAAGAAAAAAAAAGGGTACCGCTCTATGGGAGTGCGTCATCGAGTGGCCATGGTATTTACCAGCTGATCCACTGAATAGCAGACTCACAGCGCGAAGGCAACGACAAGAAAGGAGACGACACGCTACGCTGTCTTAGAACAAGGTTCATTGCGACTCCTATAACCACTCCTATTCGCAAGTTTCAGCTACGATTAGAGTTACTGTATATGTTCCCCATATATACAGCATATACATTAACTCTAGCTACGATGTCGCCGGCACGCCATCTGATGATAGAGCGAACGCTTGCCTGGCGACAACGCTGTTGTTGTTGGGTCCTCAACAGTGGCGCACGCCCACCCTGAGAGATTGGCTAAGATGTGAAAAGTATGAAGAGTTACGTCAGAAGTATCTGTGAAATGCCAATCAGAATAGAATGATCAAGACAAATTTAATAGTAAAGATTATGAAGTTATGAATCGATCCGTCCTGAATCAATTATGAATTTTGCAACAGTAGAGCATACATCCGCCTGACAATGCCCTAATGAGGAGGCTCCCAAAGACAGAACAGTGGAGACGCGAGGCCCCTCGCTTCGTTGTCGTCGTCGTCTTTCGCGAATTCTTGCGCGTGCAGCAAGTGGATTACGAAGGATTTTGTTTGTATAACGTCGTGGCGGCGCTTTTCAGTTTCAGTAATGCGAAGTTGAGTTGACAAACGTTTATTGTAAAAAAAGAAAAGAAAAGAAAACAGGTTGACGAAGCAGGTGGGTGGGGCCCCAAGTCCAGAAGGGCTCCACTGGCCTCATCAGCCCGCCGTGCCTGCATGGTCGAGGAGTGTCATAGAGTTAATATACTGACTCTATGAGGAGTGTCACTTGGGCCTCCTCTACATCGCTGGCAAGTTAGGCCTCCCACTGCTCCGTTCGGAATTTTGGCGCCGAAATATGAGGCATATTAATGTTAGGTGGCCTGTGTTCGCATTCCCACGTGACGTGGGCGAGTGTTGGCTGTCCTCCACACCACGGGCAAGTGGCGGCGCATGCGCTTGGGTGGATGGCATCAAACGCAGGTGCGGTTACATATTTGTCTGCAGAAGGCGCCATTCGTACGCTTCCTTCACATTTAGCCGAGTGTGTGGTGTTCAATAGCGCCGTCGTTGTCGACGCTGGTGTTTAAGATACCCCTGGGAGTGTGGGGGCGCCTGAGGTTGCAGACGGTTGTCTGGACGAGGAACAGTTGCTCGGTGTGCAAGAGCTCGAGCTGCACTGTCCGCTCTGTCGTTACTCGTCGTTTCGATGTGCGCCGGGCACCATATAATGCTATGCTACTGGTCTAACGTTGCACCTATAGTAGGTGGGCGACACACGCAGGAGAACGGCCGCTGGTGAAATAACGACACGCTATTCGGGAGTCTGTGAGGATATAAGATCCCTGACACATAGATTATTTGGTTAAGTACGAAAGCAATCGCATGTGTTCCACGTCGCAGTAATATAACTGCAGGCATTTTACGCGCCATAACAACGATGCGATTATTAGGCGCGCCGTTTCGGAAGCCTCCCAAAATTTTGCCCGTGTGATTTTCTTTTTCCTTTTTTTTGTCTTTTACCTGACATTGCACAGCACACTGACCTCTAGCATCTCCACCGAAATTGCAACTGGCGTATTTCAGGTCAGCAGTCGAGCACCCTATTATAACCGCTCGATGTCGCTGTGCTCTATCGTTAAAGGCGTTGCAAATAAATTTTCCTTCTGAGGAGCAATCGGGCTTTCATTCTGCTCATAGAAAAGCCTACCACAAAGAAATGAGTGGTTTACAAGTCCACAGATCGCTGTGAGCGTTGCTGCAGTGAATCATATACTTTAGGCAGCCAGCCCCGAAATAAATTGGGCAGGAATTCAGAATTCGTCTCATCATTTTGGCAGAGATTCATGTCATCAGCAAAGACGCTGATTTGCCGATTTATAAGCCTCCCAATCAATAATACCAAATTACACGTCAATTCGGTGTGGCTTATACTCTTGAAATTGTGCGCTCCCTCTTCACTGTTCCTGAATCAACCATTCATAATATTAGCAAGCTTCCATTCAGACGGTACCCATGCGTATTTTAATGAATAATTTGCAAGTTCTTAAACAACTTAATTAGGCTGTTTCCTGAAGTATGACTTCTGTATTTGCATGAAGGCTGTTGTCATATTCATGCTCATTGCCGATTTCGTTATCCCCCCAAAACGGCTCCTACTTACACCCGGCACTGAACAAGAACCAGATAAGTTATAGGGGTCTCTCTTAACCTTTATACGGTTGCCATGGGTGCAAGCGGTGGCAGACACTCGCAAGCACCAACGCAGCAGCCCTAACAATTAGAGCTGTGGCCCCTATCCCGCGGTTCGCGTTAGATCGCAACCACGGCGGGTTCAGGCCAGGGGGACAGAGACAAGCCTTTGAAACGAAGGTGTTTATTCACCTTATTTCTTACGCCACCAACGCAACAAGTATAAAATATGCAAGTGCCTCAGCGCGCAGGAGTAATATTGTAGCGGTAGGAGGGTATAAGAAGAGATTTATTATGGGCGAAGTTCTGCCCGAAAATAGGGTTAACAAAAAGTGAGTCGCTAAGAGCGTTCAACACACACACTGGCGTCTCTTCTTTTACTGTCCCTTCCAGGCGAACTTCAGCGCTCGTGTCTCTGTCTCGTGCGCGTGCACGAGAGGCACGCGTTGCGCCACCACCATGGAGAAAGATGGAACGCGAGAAAGCAGACGCTCTTCGTGGCTCGCTCGCTACCACAGACGCTTAGAAGCAGCCTCAGCGTCATTAGTCCCCCTCCGAGTACGCATCGTCCCGATGCGTTCGCTTTGGAGAGCATGAAAATGAGAAGAGCTTTGTCACTGTCTTTCATAGTAGGGCTTCATGCGAACTATGTGAACAGTTTCTGGAGTAAAGCGCTTGTGGCCGTCAGGGGTGACTTCGTAAGTCAAGTCACTTATTCGGCGAATGACTTCATATGGACCAAAGTACCGTCGTAGGAGCTTTTCGGACAGACCGCGGCGTCGTACTGGTGTCCAAACCCACACTTTGTCGCCTGGCTGGTATTGAAGGTCCCTGCGGCGCTCGTTGTAGTAGCCTGCGTCCTTTATTTGCTGTTGACGTATTCGGAATCGGGCTAATTGACGGGCTTCTTCTGCTCTCTGTAAGAACTGGTCAATGTCGGATGGATCGAAGTTGTCATTATGTACCGGCAACATTGCATCAAGTGTCGTCGTGACTGTGCGGCCATAGACTAGTTGAAACGGGGTTACGCGAGTTGTTTCCTGTGGGGCCGTATTATAGGCAAAGGTAGCGTAAGGCAAGATTTGGTCCCAGGTCTTATGTTCGAGGTCAACATACATAGACAATATATCAGCAATGGTCCGGTTTAGGCGTTCCGTCAAGCCATTGGTTTGCGGATGGTATGCAGTGCTTTTCCTGTGGCTGGTGTTGGTCATCGTGAGCAAGCACTTCATGAGTTCAGCTGTAAACGCTGCTCCTCGATCTGTAATCACAACCATTGGGGCGCCATGACGAAGGACTATATTTTGAATAAAAAACGTGGCAACTTCCGATGCCGTTGCCCGCTCAAGGCAACCAGTTTCAGCATATCGCGTGAGGTAATCAGTCGCGATGATGATCCACCTCTTCCCAGTTGATGACGTGGGAAACGGTCCAAGAAGATCCATCCCAACCTGTTGGAAGGGAGTTTTAGGTGGGTCTATGGGGTGAAGAAGTCCGGCCGGCTTTACAGGTGGTGTTTTGCGCCTTTGACATTCGCGACAAGTCTTCACATAATTCTGAACTGAGGCTAATAACTTCGGCCAGTAATACTTTGAGTGAATTCTGGCGAATGTTCGGCTGACGCCCAAGTGACCTGAGGACGGTTCATCATGGCAGGCTTCCAATACTTCAGGCCGCATGGATGACGGTACAACGAGCAAGAACTTCTCATCGTTGTGTTGGAAGTTCCTCTTGTAGAGCGTATCACCTAGGAGGCAGAACGAGGACAGTCCTCTCCTGAATACACGTGGAGCGTCAACGTTATGCCCTTGAAGATATTTTATGAGTGGGATCAGCTCGGAGTCCGCCTGTTGATGCTTGGCGATTTCCGACGCTTCCATGACGCAAAGTGATGGGAAATCGTCTTCTTCTGAGGGGGTAGAATCGACTGGGGAGCGTGACAAGCAATCAGCGTCGTTATGCTTTCTCCCGGACCTGTAAACAACAGTAACATCGTACTCTTGCAGCCTGAGGCTCCACCTCGCAAGTCGTCCCGATGGGTCTTTCAGGCTTGCCAGCCAGCAAAGTGAGTGATGATCGCTGACTGCGCGGAACGGCCTGCCATAGAGATACGGTCTGAATTTGCCGATGGCCCATATGACTGCCAAACATTCTTTCTCTGTCGCAGAGTAGTTTCGTTCAGCTTTCGAGAGGGTGCGGCTAGCATACGCTATGACCTTCTCTTCTCCGTTTTGCCATTGAACTAGAACTGCGCCGAGACCGAGATTGCTTGCGTCTGTATGAACTTCTGTGTCCGCGGTCTCGTCAAAGTGGGCGAGGATGGGTGGGGCTTGCAAACGTTGCTTTAATTCATTGAAAGCTGCTTCTTGTTCAGGATGCCAAACGAAAGGTACGTCTTCTTTCGTGAGTCTCGTTAAGGGTTCTGAAATTGTCGAGAAATTTTCGACAAATCGCCTGTAGTAAGCGCACAAGCCCAAAAAGCTGCGCACCTCCACCAGAATGTAGCGGTAGGAGGGTATAAGAGAGAGAGAGAAACAAACATTTATTTTCGAGACAGTGTTCAGAACACTCTTGGTGGGAGGATTCCTTATTCCAGGAACCCTCTGGCCGCAATCGCATCCCGGGCTCTGGTGACGAGCCGTCGTTGGTCATCCAAGTCCCGGGTGGTGATTCTGGCCTCCCACGTCTCAGCGAGGAGGTTGACGTCTTCGGGTGCTACAGGCTTGCTTACGGTGTCTGCCTGGCGCCACGGGCACTCGAGCAGTAGGTGCGCCAGTGTGTCTGGCACATCGCAGATGGGGCATTTGTAGGTGTAACACGTTGGGTAGAGGCGATGTAACAGGATGCCGTGTGTGTACGTATTGCTCTGAAGCCTTCGGAATGCGGTACTTTCCTCTTTTGTCAACTTCGGGTGAGGTGGCGGATACACTCGTCGTCCAAGGCGGTAGTGCTGGAGGATGGCGTTATATGTCATCGGTACGCTTTCTGGCTCTGCTTCAACGTCGAACGACCGCTGTTCTTGTGAGGAGGCAAGGGAGGCCCGGTTGACGTGACCGCGGGCCGCGGCATGAGCCGCTTCGTTCCCCTCGAGCCCCTCATGACCCGGGACCCACTTTACGTAGGTGTAAGGGAGCGGAGTGCGTCGGTTGTTTAGAAGTTTGACTGCTTCGACCGAGATGCGACCCCTCGTGTAGTTGCGCACTGCGGCTTGCGAGTCCGTGAAGACTACGATGGCGTCTGTGCTTGTGGTTGTAGCGAGTGCGATCGCCGCTTCTTCCGCCGTCTCGGCGTTCCGGACTTTGACGGTGGCGGACGCCAGCTCTTTGCCTGTTGAGTCGACGACACTCAAGGCGTACGCATTCCTGTGTGGATATTTCGCCGCGTCGACATAGCGGGCATCTGGATCGCGCGTGTATTTTCGTCGGATGGCGTCGACTCGATCGAGCCGGCGCTTCCGATGATGCTCGGGATGCATGTTACGCGGTAGTTTGTCGATGCTCAGGGTTTCTCGCAAACACGGCGGTATCTTGACCTTGCGATCGGCATCGCAGATGTAGCGCTCTCCGTAGCCAAGGCGAGCAAGGACTGATCTGCCTGTCGATGTAAGCTTCAGCCTCTCAAGTTGGTTTATGTGATGCGCTTCCGCCAGCTCTTGCCACGTGTTGTGCACACCCATTCTGAGGAGTCGAGTAGTTGAAGCTACGGGCGGTAGTCCAATGGCGAGCTTCGTAGCCTTGCGGATGAGCACATTTAACTTGTCAATTTCAGAAGCTTTGAGCGCGAGGTACGGAGTTCCGTATGTAATCCTGCTTATTAAAAGAGCTTGGACTACGCTCAGGGTATCCTGTTCCTTGAGGCCGCTGCGTCGGTTCGCCACCCTCCGTATGAGATGTGTTAGCTGTGAAATCGTGCGTTGTAGCCGGGGAAGCGTGGCACCGCCCGATCCATCTCGAGATAGGTGCAAGCCGAGCACACGAAGCGAGGCGACTTTCGGTATTTGAACTCCGTTAAGGGTTACGCACGGGTCCGGATCTTCGCAGGCGGGTGGTCTTCCCCTCGTACGGGCCCTGAGTACGAGTAGTTCGCACTTCTCGGGTGCGCAGTGGAGGCCGCAGCTGTCAAGGAGGGTATAAGAAGAGATTTATTATGGGCGAAGTTCTGCCCGAAAATAGGGTTAACAAAAAGTGAGTCGCTAAGAGCGTTCAACACACACACTGGCGTCTCTTCTTTTACTGTCCCTTCCAGGCGAACTTCAGCGCTCGTGTCTGTCTCGTGCGCGTGCACGAGAGGCACGCGTTGCGCCACCACCATGGAGAAAGATGGAACGCGAGAAAGCAGACGCTCTTCGTGGCTCGCTCGCTACCACAGACGCTTAGAAGCAGCCTCAGCGTCAATATTCCTTACGGCTGGGGCAAAACAACAATACTAGAAAAGCGCACGACGAAAAGGGGCTGATAGTGACTCAGCTCGCTTCGTGTGGCTTTGCGCTCCGACCAAGAATGAAGATCACTCACGGAAGGAAGGGCAGGCGCTTGGTGACGGCGGCAGGCGGCTATCTCGCGTACCAGGAGGGGATCCGGTCAATCCCGACGCCTCCGGACGAAAGACCCAAGACCTCCGAGAAAGCGGCGCGCTTTCGCGAGGTTGAGAGAGGAGGCATCTCCCCGAAACTTGGGAGAAGAGAAACGAGTAGAAAGGAGGAAGCGGGGCATACCGGTTTCGGCACGGCGGCGAGGCATGAAAGGCAGCGGGGGAAGCGGCGTGAGTGCCCTCTTCCACCGCGTCGCCGTTGCCAAAGCGCGCGCATGTAACACGCAACCGGCCCGCGGCCGCTGGAATGCGCATGCATTCCCACAAAGTTGAAATATTTTACCGCATGTAAACCGTACGCAATATTAACGATCAATTCCGGATTTAATGAAATAAATTTAATGTGTAAATTTATGGATTTACCAAGAAAATGGCTCAATCCGTAAATTGTCAGCGATAACGCCGTCCGACGGTACACACCTTCGCCGGTCGCAAATGGGCGAAGACGTGTGCTACCGGACCATTATTACTATTCAATTTCACATCACACACAATAAACATCGCATGCCGTTTTATAAGCACACCCTATCGCTCACACCATGTCGAAGCATATATCCGAAACCTCGCGTTGGTAGCGCCGAAACGACCAAGGGTGTCGTCACCGTCGTCTCGTCGCTTGCGCTGCTCCTTGTCGTCTATATCTCCTCGTAAGCGCGTTGTTCCTCTGGGGGTACCGCGGTATTTAGAACATGACAACGTTGGAGTGAGAGAATAACGTCCGCAGACACTCTCGTGATCTGCTAAGAGTGTGGAGCTACGCCACAAACACGGGGTGATCATGCGTGCTTTTTGACGCGAAAGGACCCGATATTTTCTCTTGCCTTGGTCATCAGCGCCCCTTGCCCTCTGATTCAGCTTTGTCGACAAGACTTCTTTTTACAGACACCTTGTCGGCACATGCAAGCTTTTTGCCAGAACCTAGACATGTACAGCTTCGCCGTAAAAACGGGGTGATATGGTTTGTGGGAATGCATGGGTGACATAAAGCACCCGCAGTAAACCCCTTCAGCCCTTTCCTGGCTTGGACTTCAAAACATAAAAAGGAATTTGAAGCTTCGCGTGCGCGTTTAATAATTTCTATAATTACACGGCCCGCTAAGTCGACGAGTACTTCACATTTCACCGTCGTGCAGAATCGTGGTTGCGATCAGGTGTCCTTCATCGAATCAAAATGCGAGACAAACAATAATTAAATCGCAGTGTTGTGAATGATGTAAATGTCGAGACGCGATGCTGGAAGGTCGCCACCAGCCTATTGTGGCGAACGACGTCTATAGTGTATTGTCGGCCGAACTACCAGACCAGACATTTCTGGTCGGGGCTCATGATGGTGCCGACCTTGCAACCGAAGGCGCTTGAGAACCTCTCGAAGTTCATCAGGGGTATCATAGTCCTGCATCAAGGGAGAAATATCAGATTGCATTTCAAAACAAGTTTGAATCAATAATAATTAAAAAAGCTGTCTGCGCGTCATTAGTACTTCCTCAACCCCTCAGTGCTTCGGACAAGCGGAACTCGTCGCGGCGAAAGCATCCTAGAAAAGTCACGAGCATGCAGGGCTCGTCTTATGGACCTTTTCACAGGAGCCGTGGAGCACCGCCATATTGGGCTATGCACAGCAGTAAAAAGGCACGTGTTGTCTGTTTCGTACCGTTTGTCTTCGCGTATGTGCGCTGTTTGATGATGAAAACTTTCCAACTCGCCAAATTTGCTACAACAAACCCTCGGCAGTGCTTTTTTTGGGGCGTCACGCATATTTAGCACAGCATAGAGGGTGTTATGGCGGCACCCAGGGGGCCTTCTGTGAAAAGGTGTATAAGAGCTGTAGCAGACAATCTTGTTCCTGCTGGTTCATAATCTTAGCCGTAATAGCGCATACTAAGACAGGCACGAAGTGATACGTCCTGCTCTTCGGCATTCAGGTGCACTGAGTAGTTACTTTTCAGTACATGCGACTTGAAATAAGCAGGCACTTTCAGTTAATAAATTTTAAAGGAAATAAAACTCTTGAGGAATTAAATGACGTTTGAACGCTGGATTGTCAGACGTTGGGCCTTCGGCTATGTATATGTGTGGAAACAACGTCTCTTTAGATCGGCCGAAGGCGACGGGTTCGACTCCCGCTAAGTTTGCGGCTTCAGGATCCATGAACTTCAGGATCCTGCGTTCAAGTGTATATTTCTCCTATAGCTTGTTTTAAAGCGGCGCTATCACAATTTTTTCACGAACGCTGACGGGGCCCTCCTATATTTTGGGAAGGTCACGGGTTCAGTCCTATACAGGCTGTGAAATTGAATCCCGAACTCTATCTTTGCATCTCTGTTTACAGCGGAGCTACGCGTGGCCGCTTTTGTTGCTAGTGCTCCGTCGTGTAATTGGCCTTTTCATTAATATTAATTAATCATTACCGTCAATAACTAAACCTTTCAAAGCTCCGCTCGATCGCCTTAATCACACACAACCATCAACTAGAACGAAAGTATATTTTTTATAAGAGCTGCATTTTTTTAGAGTGCCAGTGTGCCCTGCGGCTTAAATTACAGCGCGTGTCTGTGTCCCGAATCTGTCATTGCCAGTTGTTCACATGCAATTTTACGACGTAATCTCAGCGGCGGAAATGACGTAAGTCAAATTCTGATTTGATTGATTGATTTGTGGGGTTTTACGTCCCAAAACCATTTATGATTATAAGAGACGCCGAAGTTGAGGGCTCCGAAAATTTTGATCACCTGGGGTTCTTTAACGTGCACCGACATCGTACAGCACACGGGCCTCAACATTTCGCCTACATCGAAATGCAGCCGCCGCGGCAGGGATTCGATCCCGCGACCTTCGGATCTGCAGCTGAGTGCCATAGCCGCTAGCCCACCGTGGCGGGGCTTAGTGAAATCTTGGTAAACCCCGCATAGAACACGGTGGTGTTAAAGAACAAGGAAAAGAGAGAGAGAGAGAGAGAGAGAGAGAGAGAGAGAGAGAGAGAGAGAGAGAGAGAGAGAGACCGAACTCAACAGTCAAGAATCTACCTGATGCAACGGCATTTTGTTGCTCTGAGCGGTGTTTCGATTCCCTGCTATGGCGGATGCATTTAACTAAGGGGAAAACGAAACAAAATAAAGAAAAAAAAATCACTGGCCCTTTATCACGTATACAAAGACGACTTGACGGCGAAAGCCAATCCGCATTGCAAACATCCTTTGGCGTGGGTTGCACTAACTATAGCTAAATTCACTTGACATCATGTGAATACAATTTGGCGTAGGCTTCAAAGACTAACATTCAACCACGTATGGCGCGTAGCCGCGTATTCCTGGCCAAGGAATGCGGGTATGCGCCACGAGTGATATTATCAATCATTAACCGTGTCGTGAATGACAAGCATATGTCATGATATTGATATTATGACCTATCACGCATGTTAGTCATACACTGGTATACCCTGTCACGCCAATCTTGGTATACACCAAGCAAACGAGACACCAGTTTTGATTTTTTGGCACCACATGTGCTTGCGACGCTGGGCGGTCCGATATCCCGCGCCTCATGAGTCCCCCAAAGTTTTCAAAGATCTCTCGTACCTACATAGATGCACAGTAAATGGCGGATAGTCCAATGTAATCCGACGAACTTCAGTGTTACGTTCCTTATAACTCATTAAAGGGTAACTATGGCGGTTTTTTCACCTTGTTCTGATATCAATGTTTCCCAATTGTACTGATAGTCCCGTAACCGCCAGGATGGTTCAGTTTGCTCAGAAACGCACCAATAATTTTACATAAGCAACTGAAAGTCGTCTTCAAACCAAAACCGAAACGGGTAGATGCTTCGTGGAGCGTGCGCGGTGACGTCACAATCTTCCAGTGACCAGAAATATGGAACTGGCGCCAAAGAAATGTTAGTGGCGAGGCCGTCCGACGATATATTGAGTTATGCCAGCTTTTCTGATCTTGACAGCAATGACTTCAGCGCCGAAGTATCGCCGTTTTGCTTTTGAAGGCCCGATGGCTCAAATAGCCAGCGCGGAGGTGATGACGTCAAATACACAGGGTGGCACGCAGGAGAATCCGCTAAAAAAAATTTAAAATTCATTTACAGGAAAACTAAATGACCTACATCCGCCTGACTTGGAATATATTATTAGAGTACCGAGGAGAATATATATTGAAAATTCAAGCGCACTTAAAACAGTGAAAACAGTAATAACCTTGTACGCGTCATGACGCACTCACCTGAACCGGTTGGCCATTTGCTCCCGTGGTCGCAGGTGGTAATAAATGGAGCGCTTTCGCGTCACTTCACATCTGGACTGTGCGTCGAAAAGAATGAACCCAAAAAATAAGGTAGAAAATTTAATACACGGCCAACACGTGCAATAATAGAAAGCGTAAAGAACCATCACAAATTTATTGGTTAATGGGCAGCGTCACCTCGATACCTTTACTAATAAAGTTGAATCGTTGCAAGACAATTCGGATAATTTTACAGCGCTCGTTTGAGCTCTATATACGTTTATAGCTATTGATGCCGTAAGGCGATTTCAGGAGCATATTGATTGGGAACAAGACAGTGGTACACCGTCCAAATCTTTATGAAGAGTCATTTTTCAAACTAGATTCCGTTATTGGATTTTTGGAGTAATAAGGGGATTATTACAAGTGAAAAATCAATGTCAACGTTGAATTCCTTCGATTTCGCGCCGTTGAGTTTATATAGTTACTCGGACGTCTCGGATATCACATCACTTTGTTCTGGTTTCCCATTTCAACACTAATATATCTCGCGGTTAAGGTGTACTACGTATTCCATGTCGGAAGATTAAAAAAAGTTCTGGTTTCCCATTTCAACACTAATATATCTCGAGGTTAAGGTGTACTACGTATTCCATGTCGGAAGATTAAAAAAAGTTAAGCAGAGTTGGACCAGAGTTGAAACCATAAACACTAACACGACGTCACAGCAGAGCCTCAGGGCAGTCGCTACAACACGTCTTTTGTTTTTCGCTCCTTTTCAAAGTCATAGAGACAACCTCCCTTACGTTATATGAGTGATTTTATGACTTACGTAGGATGGTTGGCTCCCTACTGTTTGTTATTAAGGTAGAGCGAGTATATTTGGAAACCCACGTTGCCGTGAAGCCCCTCAACCGTTTCTTTAGGGTTCTTGGGCTACTCACTACGGTGAGATTTTCCATAGGACAGACTATACGTCCATAGCTACCCCGTTGGCATGTTCTTATGCGAAGAAATGGTATATTTGCACATACACATGTAACGGCACAACTGCGGTATTACCCATTGCTTCCATACGCACGGAACATGTGGCATTCGTATCGCATTACGCATAACCGGTGAAATATGCCAGGGGTTTCGCTACCAGGCACTGCAACGCCATTTCGAAAACAGGACTGCATTGTAATAAGAAGTGGTAAAGTGTCTCGAACTTATAAGCCATGCTGACACGTACCAGGGCGTAAGCGATGAAGAATATCTGCTCCATGGTCCGGGGTTCGGTTCCCGGTATTGTGTAGAGCGAGTACCGCTCCTCGAACTTGGTCTGGTACACGCGAAATGCCTGCGAAAATGCGTGGAGCTCCGCAAAAAAAAAAAAAAAAAAAAAGCCTTCCGCTAACTCTTAAACGTTTTCTATCATAGCAAGGTTCTATTTTGCTCTTTCGTGCATTTTGATGACTACTTCACAAAACGGAGTATGTGGGGAGGAAATGGAGTCGATGCTGAGCATGTAGTACATGGAAGGCCTACCTTGAACGCTAGCCTAACGCCTGCGTTGTCGGCCACGCTGGTCTCCAAGGTGGTGTTTATATCGAGCTGGAAGGAAAACAACATTCCTGATAAATACAGGCTATCTTTTACACCAGAGGTTATCATTCGATGGAGAAAAAAATTTTTCAGTAGCTCGGCTATGCCAGGATACACGTAGCGTTAGCTAAGGTTCAGCTGATTATTCTTAGCTTTCCTGGTCATCTAGGATTAGCTTGAATATCATTATTACTGCTGCTTCAGGCTATCTTTTACACCAGAGGTTATCATTCGATGGAGAAAAAAATTTTTCAGTAGCTCGGCTATGCCAGGATACACGTAGCGTTAGCTAAGGTTCAGCTGATTATTCTTAGCTTTCCGGGTCATCTAGGATTAGCTTGAATATCATTATTACTGCTGCTTCAATGACACAATTATGCGACCCACGTATACTTATTTTTTCGCAACGTCAGGTTGCTTCTCTATTGCCGCAGAGACGCCTCTCTCCTTCTCCATGGCTATACTACACTGGCAAACGCCAGCCAGCCGGTCTGACAACTGGCTAACCTCACAGTGTCCTTCCGTTTTTTTTTTCCTCCTCCTCCCCGCGGTATGTACACCCCCACTGATACGTCTCCGCATGCGCGCAAATTGAGAGGCGCTATCAAGCGGCTCCGGCGCAGTGTCAGGCGGCGACTGCACAACGGAGTCGCACAGCTGCGCGCGGGCCGGCGCCAGTGCGCGGAGGCGGCGGCTCCGGTGAGCCAGCTGTGTGACATCACTGCTCCTCGCGCATGCGCAGCACGGCTCTCGGACGTGCACGCGAAACTGCTCCAGCTCGGTCAGTGCAGCTAACGCTACAAAAGTTGTACCAGAGAACACCTATATACGCGTTTTAGAGAACGGAAACTGTACCTTCCACTGTAGAACACAAATAAGAGTAGCGGCGGCGTAGTGAAGTGCATTAGGGCGAACGGAGATGGCGCTGCAAGTACTATCATCATCATCGGGAAACGCCGCGTTTTTGCTGGGTCGCGCCCTGCTGTACCCCCCCCCCCCCCCTCCCACATTTAGACCCGCTGTAGTATTTTGCTTATTACTCTCGCTAAACCGCGGCTCGCGTGTGTACTTTTCGTACACAGGTACTGTAGCTTATCGCCAGGTGACCAAACAGGCCTCGACTGGCAAAAACAACGTCAATCAAGTAAGGTTTGCATCGTTTATTGCGGCACCACAGCTGGTACAAACAACGTACAGTACAGTGCACACATGGGCCAACAATTTGCAGTCGCGTCCTAACAAAACACATACATGCTGAGTGCACTCCAACTTGTGCATAACCACTCTAAACCCTGACAAAATATTCATGCATAGACGGGATACGATCGAACGAATGTTGCTCTCTCATTGCATTGCGCCGTCCCATTCTGTTAGCGTTGATTTTCAGACAGCGAGCGCGGGTAAATCCACGATGCAGAATCCGAAACGTGCGCAACGTTGGCAGATGTCACAGCAACACCGATTTAGCTTCGCTTAGTTAACGTTACCTAAACGATCGCGGATGCACCGTCTCTGTATAAAGATAAGTGAATGAGTTACAAACAAGAAGCGTCGCGCTGTGCCGAATAGGATAGGCACGAATTTCAACTATCAGCTGTGAACCCATACCGTAGGTGTGTAGGTAATGGGCGAAAAAAACATTCACTTTTGTTTCAAGCGCTAACTGCGATAAAGCGTCTATGAATGCACCAAATCTTAACACACACAATTTTCGCAGTACTGCACATTCAATAACAAGAAAGAAACCTCGATTATGTGTTGAACTGTTTGTTACCCAGTAAATAAATGTAATTAGGGCATAATTCAATGTAAGTTTCTTCTAAGGCCAGTCAGCTTTTATCTTTGTCATAAAATTAATCAGAAGTAAGACTTGAAACGCGAGTGCAGTTTGTTATTGGCTAAGTTCATTATGAGCCAATGAAAATCATTTTTGATGTCGCTCCCTGAACATCCCACGTCAAACCACTCTTAAAATATGGTAATGCCTTCACAAAATTGTCTGCACACAGCACACTGTAGCAAACTGATGACACACTGAATACATCAATTCATCCAAAGCTGTCTTTCTTGCACTTTCTTAGCTGCTTGTCCATTGAACTGCCAAAGAACAAGTTGCCGAAAACAAGTGCACAATTGTGTACGCTGTCGCTAAATGGGTTATTATGGTTCAGTTATGCAGTTCGTGTAGAGCGAGAATGCTATGGCACCAATGTCCGCACCAATAAGCTCAAGTGTGCTGTGAAGGCGGTATAATCGACAGCAGATATTCTACAATGCATGAACAAAATATGAATACTATAGAAAGACAGAGATGCTAGGATAATGCAGGCTGATTACAGAGGCATAATTATGGGCAGATTAGCTTCAGGAATACATTACATATCTAGGTTGATGTATGCGGCAAAAAATCGCTCAGCCATGAGCACAATGTCTGTGATGCATGGACATGTCAACAGAAATTATGTACTCTCGTACAAACACACACCCGCACACAAATTGAAGTGGAGGAACATTACGTGAATGTGTGACAGTGCCGGAAAAAATAAAGATCATGCTTATTGTATATGTGCTTGTTGTTGGATTATTCACTTTTTAAACATGTGCTTTGAAAATAAACCGTATTCTTGCTAACTGTAGAACCTCAACATCAAAGTATCGACAATGTTGCAGTGTAGCTGCACATGTGTCGTATGCACAGTCAACAGCAAAAGTTTGCGGGATAAAAAACTTCGTAAACGCCTATATTACCGCTTAGCCTCTGATCATAGCCTCGAATTAAATGTTTCAATGGGTAGAGGTTGTTGCGATGTACAGACAAACAAATTAGACGCTATGTTATGAGGCTAAGCCATAATGTACATTTTTTGCGACTTTTGCATCCAGCAAAGTTTTGCTGTTGATTGTGCCCCTTTAATATCTTCAATTTCCTAGGCTTTGTTCATGGCAACATTGTGAAGTCTTTTCATAGGCAGTGCAGTATGACAGTGCAAAGCACACCAAAAGAAAAAAAAAAGAAAAGGGTGGCAGTTAAGGGGCGTCACAGCCACATGAA
>JABSTT010001943.1:0-62796 GCA_013339685.2 Hyalomma asiaticum
GTACGTACGTGTTCACATCTTCGTTTGCCGAACGTGCACGATTAGCGCGCACCGTTTTTTACCACTGTTTTATCAACCTCACCTTCTCATGAGACAAGCTTTCGCCTTCATTATCACTCGTTCAGCGCGTACCTCTTGGCTCAAGGAAAAGTTAACGTATGCCTTTCCCGAAAGGCTGTATGTTAAGGCTTTATTGCTTGGTGACAAGCACGCTCCGAAACAGTCAAAAGAACTGAAAAGCGACTATGTGGAAAGTGTCATATTGTTTCAAGGAGCGATTTACTTTGTTATGAAAATGACTCCAGGAGAGGCGCATTGACTACAGTTGGCGGATCGTGGAGGTAGCGCAATACTCGAGCCGTTCCTTACAGCGGAAAGTGCTCAAGCACCTGTACCATCTAGAAACCTGGTAAATGTTGGAGAGATTTGCTTAAAGAATTGTGTTAACGACTCACATTTATTCGACTCATTTATGACTGATTCATTTATCGGGCTTTACGTCCCAAAACAACGATATGATTATGAAAGGCGCTGTATTGATGGGCTCCGAAAATTTTGACCACCTGGGGTTCTTTAATGTGCACTGACATCGCACAGCAGATGGGCCTCAACATTTCGTCTCGTCGAAATGCAGCCGCTGCGGCCGGGATTCAATGCAGCGAGCTTCGGATCTACAGCGAAGTGCCATAAGCATTAGGCCACCGTGGCGGGCAACTGATTTCTCGTTTGCCTGAACGTCTTATTTAGGCGGACTGCGTACCTGGCGGCCAGCGTATCTGGACGATATAGCTCAAGTAAAAACTACTAGGAGTCCTATCCCTTCAGAGACGTAAGGGCGGAACTCTAGAACTTCCCTACTCGAACCTGAGATACCAGGGGGTTTCAACTAGGAACCTACACAGTTGAACGTCACGTGAATGTAATTTGGCATCGGCGCCCCGCCACAGTGGTCTAGTGTCTGTGGCACTCGGCTGCAGATCCGAAGGTCGCGTGACCGAGTCCCGGCCACGGCTGTCACATTTCGATGGAAGCGAAATACTAGAGGCCCGTGTGCTGTCCGTTGCCAGTGCACGTTCAAGAACTACAGGTGGTCGAAATTTCCGAAGCCCTCAACTACGACGTCTCTGATAATTACAGCTGGTCTTGGGACGGAAAACCCCAGAAATCAATCTGGCATTGGCGGTAAAGGCTAACCCTCAATCACTTGGCTCATACCCGCATGTCCAACGTGGGTATGTCCACATGCGTTGCACAATACTCGTGGTTATGAAGCCAGCTCCATTGGACAAGTGCCACGTATACTCCTGACTAAGCATGAAATGGGGCACACCGTTTTCTCAGTCACGGCACTGATCTTAACAGTTCAGGGTGTTATTACATGTGTGCTAGCTTTCGATGCCAAACAACGAAGCTGTTCTTTTTCTTTCTATAGTCGACCTTTGGCCGCCGCCGCCGCCGTTACGCAACCGGGGAAGCCGACCTAATCTTGCGCCACTTCTACATCGTGGCGCTCACGCCCTCAGCAATCTACTACGTCGTGGCGGTTATGCGAAGCCTAATTTACAACGTTTGCGGGCGCACTTCTACCGTCTGTTGTGCGCGACACATTCTTGGCCTCAGTGCCCGTGCCACATGATGATTATGCGAAGCCCACTGCGCGCCAAAGTGTTTACGAGGTTCAGCTCGAACCTGCGGGCTTGAGTCCCTCAGCCACGGCGGGAATAGAAAGAAAGAAAGAAAGAAGACGACAGATCCCACATGCAGTGGGAATCAAGGAAATGCGAAGCACGCATCAGCAACGTAAAATGGATCTGCATTGTTCTCTCGCTATACCGATTTTGGTACATACGAATTCAACGAAATGGCTGCTAGAGCACCAAGACTGACATCTAAACCGTGCCGCTCATGAAATGCATACTATGATTTTCGTGTTATTACCTGTCATTTATGATCGTCATGTTGTGCCATACCAATTTTTGTATACATCCCATTAATGAAAGAGCCAGGAGAGCACTAAGACCGTCGCATATAAATGATGCCGCTCATGACATGCGTGTCATTATTTTCATGTTATGACAAGTCATTTATGTTCCTCGTGTAGCCATGTTGTGGCATACCAACTTTCGTATACATCCCATTAACGGAACGGCCAGGTGGGGAACAAGACCATAGCATGTAAA
Organism: Hyalomma asiaticum; assembly: GCA_013339685.2. Lineage (NCBI taxonomy): Eukaryota > Metazoa > Arthropoda > Arachnida > Ixodida > Ixodidae > Hyalomma > Hyalomma asiaticum. The sequence continues at coordinate 2,181 of JABSTT010001943.1, forward strand.
TCATGCCGCTCATGACAAGAGAGTCATGATTTTCATGTTATGGCCAGTCATTTATGTTCGTCATGGAGCCATGTTGTGGCATACAAATTTTCGTGTACATCCCTCTCACGAAACGGCCAGGAGAGCACCAAGACCGTTGCATGTAAATCATCCGGCTCATTACATGCAATTTATGACAGCCATGTTATGACCAGTCACTTATGTTCGTCATGCAGGCACGTTGTGGCATACCACCTTTCGTATAAATCCCATTAACTAAACGGCCAGGAGAGCACAGAGTCGTAGGCGGCTAGACAGACAGACAGACAGACAGACAGAAGATAGATACGCTCAAAGTCACCGATGTTCGCTAAGAAATGCTTCACATTTAAAAGAAAGAAAGGTTTCACGGCGTGGGACTGCGTGAATATTTTGCACGCCCTTTTTTTACACTATGTTTGTTCGCTCATCTTGCAAGCTATTTCTTGCCGTCGTTTTCCAGGGTTTCCTTCACGTGAGACATATAAGAGTGACGTAATGTGCTACGCCTTGCAGTGCACTGCCCACAGATATCAATAGCGGGTGTACGCCTTTCAGTGACGCATTAAGTGTCCGCCGTTCTGTGAAGTGTAAATGAATTAGGTGCTTAAATGCATCATTGTTTCGTTTTAAACGCGCTATCCATAGCTTCGCCCAGCCTTCCCGAATTGGTCATGCTATAGGCATGCATGTGGTGTCTGCATATAAACCTGTTCCAAACGACAATTGCACATACTCACTGCGTTATGTCTGGTGGCATCCCTGATGACCTGGTCGCAGCCTAGATCCCACTTCCCTGCGTTTACGTGTAGAACCGTGATGAAGCGGTTCCGACGAAAGGCCTCCCTCAGCTCATGGCAGAGACGACGAGACTCGACAGAGCGGTCGGCGTAAATGTCATTGGGCCGCAGGTCGACGGTGAGAAACGACAACGTTCGGTTGTTCTCAACCAATCGTGCCAGTGCATGGGCGTTTCTTTTACTGAAAGTGATGCGATATAAGGCCAGCATAAAGAGGGAGCGATTGCGCTCGAGGGCGCGAAACAGATACAAAGTGTTACTGGCGTCTATTTGGTTACATTGTTGCAATAACAAATGACAGGAGAGCCGTGTCATCTTTCACAGGCATGACACGGCCCACAAGTAACTGGTGGCAATACTGTATCCACATGGCTCATCGGATAAACCTAAGAAAATAGGGCGAAGAGCTAGAGTGCTGGTTGTTCTTGTTCCAGCGGAAAATTCGCTATGAAAATTACATCACAGAACTATTCATGTACGAAGCCCATCAGAACACTGCAATATCGGGCACGGGCAAGGATTTGTTGACTGCGAAGGGGATCTATTTGCAACGTTTGTTTTTTGTGTGGACAAAATAAGGTTAATCAGGCAGGCAGTTGCCTCCGTACGTTTTCAGGTGCACAGGCGAAGAGTGTACAAATGAAGTAATGGTTTTTTTAGCGGTCCACTGTTCATATTGCAGCTGCGCTCCTTACTTAACAAAACGGAGGTAGTTGTTACTCCTCCTCACGAGAGCAAAGGATTAAAGTCGACTGCGATAACTAAAAGAAGCTGCGTCAGGAAACGTCCATTGCATAGATTAGTAAATAATAAAATAGGTTAGATTATGTTTTTGTTTTCAGAAGTTTCTTTTTGTCTACTTGCGTCGACAGGAGTGAGAATGTCCTCATGTACATATGTATTTGCGTGTTGTAATAAACGCCAGCTGGAAGTATGCGCTTGTCCTATTCTGTTCTTTGTTCAAGTCTAGTTTTTGCGCAGAACCTTTTCACTGTGGCGGAGAGATCTAGAAATTTTGAACACCCGGGGTTCCTTAACGCGCACTGACGATGCACAGTACTAGGGCCTCTAGCATTTTCGTCTCCATGTCGTATATTGTCGATTTAAAATGGCGGAATCGGAGTAGCCGACCGACTCCGCAAGCGAGCGCTTAACTCTGGCGTGGAACAATGCCACCGATCCGCGGCTGGGATAACAGCCACTGCTAGAGAAAAGCACAAGCGTAAGTTCTGTTCTCCAGATCGGATGATAGGGCGGCTACAGCCAACGCCATCGCAGGAGACGTGTGACGTCACGAGGCTGAAGCCGTGGTTTGGTTCATTGGTTCCCGTTGGCGTAGGCTACCGAGGTGTGTGCCAGCATCATCCCTCACGGTGGCATGGAAAACACTACTATTTGTATATGACACGAAGTAAATCTTGAAGGGTCCCTGAAACGTTTTTTTGATGTTGCGTCACTGATTAGGCAACACAAGTGTGAAAAGAAGAGGCGTGCAAGACACGGACACAAGGGGAGAAGTGAACAACACGAATGCTGTAGCCGCCCTATCATCCGATCTGGAGAACAGAACTTACGCTTCAGCTTTGCTCTAGCGGTGGCTGTTATCCCAGCCGCGGATCGGTGGCATTGTTCCACTCCAGAGATGTGTTGTTCCCTTCTCCACTTGTGTCCGTGTCTTGCACGCCTCTTCTTTTGACTATGGACCCTTACCAACTCGCTCAACTTTCTGTCCTTTTGACAATTGTGAAATCATTCACTCCATAAATAAAGCGAAGCACCATGCGCTAAGGCAGCTATGAGCTTATTTCTGTCACCTTGCTTCTTACCACTGCTGTTCCTCCTCAGCTCGATCAGCTGCGGAGTGCGCGCTAGCGACGACTGCGCCTCCCTCGTCAGCCGCCCTGCGGAGCCCTCCGCAGCGACATAGCGACATATCTTTACTGAGGTCCCCGGCCTCGGCAGTGCTAGCCTCCGTAATAGAGCGCCAGCGACTCGCGTGCACGCCGCCAGATGCCGCGACGATACCGTTGGCTGAAACGAAGGAGCACGTTGTAGGAGCTCGTTTTTGCTGTTAGAGTTGGAAAATTACGTGCACGTCAGTTGTTAGGGGGCCAATCAGCGGCCTCCCATTCCATTGTTCGAGAGGCGGGGGCGTTTTAAAACGCAATTTGACGAGCCGCTGCGATCTCTAGCGATGCGCGTGTTCAAAGCCTTATTGTAAATTACACACTTTAGGCACAGCACTGAAATCTGTCCTCTAATGATCCTAATGACTCGCTCTACCGGATCACCATGTTTTCACAAGATCGTCAAAATCGTTTCAATGTCCCTTTAAATGTGCAAACTTTTTTTGCACATTTAAGACGTGCAACCGTTTTTAAGAGACATTCATTACAACATAAATAATGGCCTACAGACTGATTGCATATTTCTTGATTTTGCCAAAGCATTCGATCGTGTCGCTCATTGTCGCCTTATTTCAAAATTATCTGCCCTCCGATTAGCCTCCCTCACTTTATCTTGGCTACGCAATTTTCTGTCACTTCGCAAGCAGTTCACAATCGTTAATAATTCTTCTTCTCCCTCTTCGTATGTCTCCTCTGGCGTCCCACAGGGGAGCGTTCTTGGCCCATTACTTTTCCTTATCTACATCAACGACCTCCCAATTAACATATCATCGCATATCAGAATCTTCGCTGATGACTGCATGCACTACAGACCTATAAACTGTCCTAACGACCACTCCAACCTTCAGAATGATCTGAACACTATTTCTAACTGGTGTAGCACTTGGCATATGACGTTGAATACTAATAAGTGTAAAGTTGTTTCTTTTGGACGTAAAGAGGTCATTTCTAAGTTCACTTACCATATACAAAGTGACAGGCTCTCCACGGCAACTTCTTACAAGTATCTTGGCATCCACCTTACACCAGGGCTTTCCCGGTTTGATCACATCACCAACGTTTGTGCAAAAGCCTCCAAAACATTGAGGTATTTACGCCGAAACCTTCGTCATTGTCCCACTAACATTCGCAAAATGTCATACCCAACTTTCGTCCGCCCGCAACTTTAATATGCCTCATCTGTTTGGTCCCCTTCAGCTCAGTATCAAATTAACATGCTGGAAACAATTCAGAACAGAGCCACCCGTTGCATTTCTAGGAACTACGACATCAATTCCAGTGTGACTCAGCTTAAACTCCATCATTCCCTCCAAGCATTTAATGTTCGTCGTCACGTGTCCTTGTTATGCCTATTTCATAAGTACGTCTACAGTAACAAAACATCGTCGTTGCACCTTCAACGCCCGCTCTACACGTCACGCAGATTACATAACCATCTCAGCTTCACTCGCATCTTTGGAAACACAAACGCGTTCAACACATCAGCACTACCACAAGCCATCCGCATGTGGAATGATCTTCCCGACGATATCGCCTCTGATAGTAACCCCAACACGTTTCGGCTAAAACTTCAGATGCATTTCCTTAATATTTCATCTTGATGTTCTTTTACTTGTTTTCTGAGCCTCTTTATGTTACGGAGTGTTCTTATATATTTCATCACCATGCTTACGTATTGCTGACTTATTGCTTCGTTAAATTTCTGCGCCGCATTTTGTTTTGTTGTTATTACTAACCTACATTGTACGGTTGTTGTTTAGAAGTTTACATGCGATTTTCACTGTAACCCTCCTTACTCAATGCCTTCGGGCCTGTAAGGTAGTTTCAATAAATAAATAAATAAATAAATAAATAAATAAATAAATAAATAAATAAATAAATAAATAAATAAATAAATATGCGAGGCCCCTGGAATGAAGCGCGTGTTTAAGGTGCTGTTAGGCAGTAGAAAGTTACAGTAGAAACTCAGTCGCCGACCCACGCTATGTAGCCGGCTGGCCGGCAAGATGTGCAAATTCTAGTAACTAGTAATGTGCAAATTCTAGTGACTGTGTTTCGCATGACATGCCCTTTATGAATCCGTGCTGGTTTGGAAAGAAGAATTTGTTAGTCTCGAGGTGACTGTATACGTGGGAGGCGATTATGTGTTCGAGGAGTTTGCAACATATGCATGTGAGCGAGATTAGGCGATAATTTTTAGGTGAGTTCTTATCTCCGGATTTAAAAATGGGTACTACTCGCAACGCCGGCAATGTCGTCGCCACATAGCGCTCACGCGAATGCGTCTGCGAGGGTCAGAAGGAACCCTGCCACTGCGACTGAGCCACTCTTTCTCGATACTGCAAAGTGGACAAAGTTCACGCTGCTTAGCGTGGTCGCGCGTTGTGAAGCACGTGCCAGAAGAAACCAAAACAACATGCCTTCACCCGCAGCTCTGCTGGGCTGTCGTCTATGGCGATAGACCGTGACATGGTACTTTACGCCATCATGCAACCGCGTCTCATCAGAACGCTTTCCGAGTAGCTCCAGCGGAATGCTACGAACAAGGCGCGTTTTACTTCTCACGTAATCACTGCAACACTGTCATTCAAAGCACGTTGGAGCCTGCACCCGCAACAACTGCTCGCAAAAGTGCCTGGGGCTGCGCATTCACAGTTGCGTGCACTGTGATCTACTGTGGCTCACATCGCGGCGATACTAGGTCGACAGCAAGCCGAGGCCGCGGCTCGCTTTCTACCATTACGTACGCTATCTTCCCCCGTTCCGTAAAGTGAACGCTTTCTCTTCGCCTCAATTTCCACGGCGTTGTACGCACGCAATGCTCACCGTAAGTTAGGAACATATAACGTAAATAATCTTTGACGGCCTGCCAACGGGAGCCGTTTCTCATCAGTACCACTCTTCTGTGAGCGGCATGTCGTGGTCATCCACTCCCTTCGTGCGAGCCTGGTGACGCCTAAGTACACCTGCATGCCTACTTAATAAGCCAACGTTCACTACAATTCAGATTGCTCCTAAAGCTCTCAGTCTTACTTCGTATATTATGTCATGCATTGCTATCGAATTCATTGCATCGCGTGATATAACCGAATTTTTATCGATGACCGACGATTGTGCTCGCCACTGTCAGCACAAGGCCGCCCAATAAAAGGTTCGATATAAAACGACCTGAAAACTGCGGTCTTCAACGTCGCCACTTCGTGACAATACAATGATGAGGCACGCCGCAAAGCAAGGCTCCGGAAATTTCTACCGACTTCGGATCGTTAACGTGCGCTGACAACGCACAGTAAAAAGGCCTGTAGCGCTTCGCCTCCATCGAAAGGCGACTGCCGCAGCCTAAATAGAACCCGTGTGCTTCTCATCAGCAGCCAAGCGCCATAGATGTACCACCGCGGCGGCCTGCGACAGACTCTATATATATGCATACTTGTGTTTTTTTTTTCAGTTTGTGTGTAGCGGGAGCGACCGTCTTGTTTTAGCAGAGTGCTACTCTCACGCGAAGAGCTTTCTCGATCGCTATAGTTGAAGTGGTCAGTAGGCACGTCTCCAAACTCACCTCAATGTCTTTTAACTCCAGCACAGAGAGCGCAGTGGCATGCTCCACATAGGTACCGAGTATCTGCACCATGTCGCTGTCAAACCACATGCCCGAGAGCAACAAGAAGGAGAGGTTCTTCAAGGACATAAGAGCCTTGCAAAAAATGATTTTCTCAACCTACTCCATCTGAAATGACAAAAAAGGAAATAGTAAAGAGATGGTGAAACAATGCACACTACAGCACCTCAGGTGTAGTTACCCTAATGCTGTGTAGAAGGATCACTGTTTCGAGAACGAATACTTGGTACTAAAAGTTAAGGCGCTCTTTATCACGGAAGTTGCGCCCGCTCAACGCGTGACCGACATAACGTTAGCGGCCGGAACGCGGCTCGCCTCTTCATTGATTATCCTAATCAACTTATCACCGAGATTGCATAGAATTTTGTTCGGCATTCCGTCGGGGCCCTCGAGCTGAAATTCTGTTTAGGTTGAACAATACATTTCGTACTTCTTCATGAAAAGGTTTGTCCAGTCAACGATTACACGATTCCGCAATCTCCACCTTCGAACCTTTATTTCTTTCCATATGCAGAATCTTGTCCACCGCACGGCTGTGATTGGCCTTGGGCTTGTCCCCTTTAAACAAATGCCTGACGAGGTTCTATTTCCCTGCGATTCTCATCTGCACATCCACCATGTTGCAGATTTCGCCCTAATGTTTGTGTAGCGTTTGAAAATATTCGGCCATCTCTCGGTTCAACTGCGCGACCGACCATAGGCTATTTTTTAAGAGACGGCCGTACGAGGCCATGTAATGATGAAGTGATGGAAAGCATACACAAGGGCGTTATTCGTTGCTTTTCTTTGAAGTGTAGTAACCATGAAGTAAGGTGTATTGATACATCGTGGGATAGGGCAAGGCGTCAAGGTACAGAGAACGAGACAACACAAATGCAGGCTATCAACTGTCAGTCAGCCAGCCTGCCGGAAAAGGAACGCAGAAAAGTTACCTGCACCCAGTAGCAGTACCAGTGAAAGTATACATGCGTGCTTACGCTATAGATAAATGTTTAGGCATTGTATTTTTTTCTCTATGCCAGTTAAGCATACACAGGCTGGTATGCATGCGCTTGCGCTATACTAGTGATATAATAAGCTTCTACGAGTCTAGCGTTCCATCGTTATTGCGTCTGTGTATCTGAGCACGCTTAGACAATTCTTGCGTCCACAGATTTTTGTCACAGTTGACAGCCGCTGTTTGTGTTGACTCGTTTTTTGTATCGGTGTCGGCATTTGGTATACCTCTGATATGAATTCCTACCAGTTGTCATCTCTCTCTCTTGGTATAGGGCCAAGACTGGGCTCGAGAAAAACACCACAAACACGACAAGCAAGCAAAAAAGTAAGTGTTAGTAAAGAGGAAAGTCAGTACTATAGCTGACTTGTCTTGTTAGACACGCTCATCCCGCTAGCAGCGTAACGGTTGACTGCTGCTAACAAGGTGCCAGCACGTGGACTTCTTCACCTGGTGGTACCTTGAACGTACAACAGCTCAGACATCAATATGGTAAATGTGTAAGTTTAACGCATCGCCTCCTCCCTCTACAAGCTATTTCACTGAGTTTTATACACTTCTCTCACACAAAACCACTCTCCTAGTCCAATCGGAAACAGAAAATGTCTCTCTTTAACGCCCGCGATTGGCTGCCGTCCAGATCTCCATCCCAGCCTTCTTTCAGTCAATTCCCCGACACAGCCGCCTTTCTCGCACTGAACGCTTGTCACCTGTACTCACCGCCTTTATTTATTTATTTATTTATTTATTTATTTATTATTTATTTATTTATTTATTTATTATAGATACTTCGACCTTATACAATATCTTGGCAGCCTGGTAGATGTTAAATGCACAGAACAGAAAATGTGACAAAACGTAACGACAGCTGCTTCACTCACGTGTTTGAAAAAGAAAGGTGTGGTTGATTCCTCAGTCATAGGAATCGGTTTAACTCGAAAGTGAAAACCTGTCTTTGCCCATAAGCTGCAATCTAACGAATGGAGAGGCGAGAGATGGGTTGAGTACTCTGGACATGTGAACCATTTGCATGTACACATCAGCGGCACCTTGCCGTTGTACAGGGATCCTGGACAGTTGCGCACAAGCTAAGCTCTCGAACAGCACATTACTCTGGACACAGTGCACTGAATGCGCCAGCGCCCTGCTAAACCTGCCATTAGTCAGGAGCGTCCGCAAACGGACCCTGCAATACATCTTGCAGGCGAAACCGAACTGTTTGTCAGCCGATCGTTTTGTGAACGCGGACTTCGCTGTGCGAAAGAACATTATTTGCTTGTCGACGGCCGTCTTTGCGTTCCTGGAGTAAAGCGTGTCACAACGCAACGGCTATCCATATATCGCAACGGACGCAATATACGTCACACAAGCCAAATGTAGCGGCTGTGGCTGAAGCAAGGCGCTGGCAGGACGCCGAAGTCTGCGCTGCGGTAGAAGGGTCGACCTTCTGAAGCACGGAGAAAGAAGTATTTGAGGAGAGGAAACTGCTATACCACGGCAGCGTGCGGCGGTGGCGGCCCGTTAATGCAACGCTTGGGCGAGGAGGAAGTTGAGTTTTCTGCGCATCACGACAGATGACGCTGCCGGCCTGTTCCCATCGTTTACATGCCACCCTATGGGCGTGACGCATAATTATCGCGTTACCGTCTCATACATTGTTGATTTTCTCAGTTTTCACTCTACAGCGTCAGTAAATAGGGGCGGCAGACGTTTTAGCTGTAGTTAGTAAGAAATGCTGAATTAATTACGTGCCGTACAGCGCTTGGAACGAGCTGCTTGCACTCACTCCAGAGCAGACGACGCATGCCGCTTGAAGTCATTCGCTGGCGTATTGTGAGCACGCGCGTGTAAATAGCCTTCGGAAGAAAGGGCGTGAGAGCTGCCGCGTATTCTTTGTCATCTGCTGACTCCAGAACTCTCAAGGGGTTCTGTAGCGCGATCTCGCGCCGCCGCAGCCGACCGCGGAGGCCACGGCGCGACGCGCGCGTTTCTCTTTTCGCCCGACAGAGGGCGCGTCGGTGCCGTGCCCTGCGGCGTGACATTATTGGGCCGCCCAAGCGAGCGGTGTTTCCCCTCCTCAAGAAATCTTGCGCCGTGTCCTGAAGCGCCAACTGCCGGTGTGCACATTAACATTGCAATTTACGACTTCGCTCCATCATTCCTAGGTGACAGTACCACCGCTGAGAACCATGAGTGCAGCGGAAGTGAGGTGATGCTAATTTAAGAGCAATTTTGTTTCCCAAATACCTTTGCTTTAACTGGACATCAATTAGACGCCAATTGTAAAGCGGTATAGTAAATATATAAGGCCCGTCTGTTCCTCCGTGTTGCAGATCTTTCGGTGGCGGGATCGGTAGCGCTCCAGCTCCTACCACCACACCCTGGCTGGTTGTGGGTTTGAATCCCAGCGGGTGGTGCTTTCTCAATCTCAAATTGTGTTTATTTTTCAGACATCTACCGTTACGGAAGTGCGTCAGATCTCTTGGTGGACACCCGTAGTACACTTTCGTGTTAAAAAAAATACGACATCGCGAGAGCGCGTTCGGAGTCTGGATCCCGGTTGCTGAGCTGACGAGTCATTACCGTTAAAGGCCCGTCCTATAATTACGCTGCTAGCGCTCGTCGCAAGTGTCTTAAGGCGTCACGCAGGCACCTTTTCAAACCAGGCATCTGTGTCCCCGTAAAGCGCCGTCTTGGACTTTCTCCGCGACGTTGCACTGCGATTGCTCTGCAAACCCTGCGACCCATGCCACGGCCATTTGTCCTCCGGCAGCAGCTTGCTGAAGGCTCATTCGGTAATCGTGCCGTCCGCGTTACGCCGCGTTCTTTGCGCGTAGTGGCCGCCGCGAGAGGGGATTGCCATCCACGTAGCCGGGTAACAATCGGGAGGCTTTCGAGTGGCTACTTGCTGTTGGAAACCAACAATTATGTTATTTGATCTATATTATGATCTACACGCTATATCTATATTATGATCTACGGAGACTGACAAACTGTACCTGTCCTTTGACGTTACACATCTGTCAAACCTAACACCCCCCACCACCTCTCCTTCCACCTTTCCTTTTACCATCTAATCTTTTATCTTTATTCTTCCGAATACTTACTTGGCATTACACCACTGTGCATTATTTAGCTTTTCTTTTCCAGCTGCGATTCATTAGTTGTGCAGGTCAATACATCTTACCCTGATGCCCCACTCCCTCACACACTGTCTGGTTGTAGATTTAGCGATTATTAAATCTTGTTTAATTGCGCAAAATCACTTGGGTTTTGCGTCCTCAGCCAGAAGGTGTGAAGAAGTCGAGCGTAGAAGCAGCAGAATCTGCGTTCTTCAGAGCGTAATCGGAATACCCAGGTTGATCTTTAAAAATCTGAACTCCTGTGAAGGCGCAAGGGAATCAGCTCCAAAAACTTGGGCACTTTTAAATCTTCTGGCGTGCACGGAATGCGGAAACACGGCATATATAGACGTGTTGACTGTATCAATGGCCACGCTTCTTCGACGGATCTGTCACTTGCGTTTGTCGCATGGCGTCATCGCATGGTCAGGAAGTCACGTTAGTCACGCACTCTGATTGAACAACGTCAATCAACTCCGACGTGACACACGAATTACGGCAGCAGAAATAAATTGTCAGGGGGTCTAAGGTCGTCTTTGAGCGTGAGTGCAAATTTTTTAACTTATTGATGTCTGGGCGTTTTTTAGTCCCAAAACCACGATCTGATTATGAGAGACGCTGTAGTGGAGGGGTCCGGAAATTTCGACGATTCTTGCGACGATTCTTTAACACTGACATCGCACAGTACACGGGCCTCGACATTTTTTCTCCATGGAAATGCAGCAGCCGCGGCCGGGATTCGATCCCGCGACCTTCGGATCAGCGGTCGTGTACTATAGCCACTAGACCACCGAGGCTGGGCTGTATTCTTTAATTGGGCAAGACTATTTTCAAAGTGAAACAATTCAACCTTGGTAATGAGCTATGCTAGTTTTGACTCTAGGTCAGCTAAATTTTCGAATTGGACCCTGTCAAGTTTGTGGCTTGACCACCCGAACGTTGGGGTCATGCTAACTCAACAGAGAGTAAGCCAGGTCGGCTTTTAAAGTGATACAAAACATTTTTTTTCCTTTTCAATTTTGCAAAGGAGTAGCCAATGCCGGTCCTGATTAATGTTGAAGAGTGAGTATTACCTTGCTCACGTTGTTTTTCTTACCGACCGATGATAAAGCCGAATTTTCCGCATCGTGGCACATTTCAAGGTTTGGTATTAAAACCAAGGTGGAGTGTTAAGGCGCGTACACATCTCGTCCTCTATGGACGCATTCAAATCATCTTGTTCCAATGTTCAGGCATCTCATAATACCGCATAAACTACTGCTGCGTTCCTTTGGCATTTATTGCGTGTTCGCCGTTCCTTCTTTGCGAGCGCCAGAACCACTATATGAATATAGGGCACGCCGTAGACAAGTGCGCCAGATTAATTTTGACCAACTGGTGTTCTTTCACGAGCTCGTAAACCTAAGTGCACGAGCGTCCTCCTCATTTTCGCCCACACCGACGTAGGACATCCGGCGCCGGGATTTCATCACGCGACCTATTTTTCGAGTTCACGGTCGTTACGAACAGAGGTAAGCCTAAACACCGTTGCCTTCCCATTTGCTGTACGAATACGCGCGAAAGCACTCCGCGCATGCGCTCATGAAACAGTTCGACTGTGCCTCACATTGGCGCAGTCGGACGTTTCTGTTGCGCTCTTTTTAAATACAAAACAAATAAGGTGTCAACTATTATGAATAAAATGTGTTCTTAATTAAAATGAAAAAGCTCTTGACGTCAACGAAGCAGCCAATCAAATTAGTCATCTGAGTGACGTCGCATACCCATGACACATCCCATGAGCAGGATTGGTTGGAAACCCGGTGGACTCACTTAGACCTCTATAGCGATGAGCATATTTAAAGTAACTGAATAAATTCCACACTTATTGCAAAACACGGCTATTGGTAGAGAACTTGCGCTACCGGCTCGATGCAGTTGCACAAAAACGTCGATAACTTTCCACACTCTAAGGCAAAAGGGTGTTAAAAGGGTGTCCCGTTCATCCTTTTGGGGACTAAAGGGGCTGCCACAACCATTAGTCCTTTTTGGGACTAAGTGCATGAGGTTCAACAGTTAGTCCCTCACAGTTAGTCCCTCCACTTAGCCCCCACAGATGCACCTTATGGCCCAACATTTAGTCCCCACAGATGCACCTCACCGACTAACATTTAGTCCCCACAAATGCACCTTATGGACCAACACTTAGTCCCCACAGATGCACCTCACGGGCTAACATTTAGTCTCCACAGATGCACGTCAAAATACGCTGTCGCCTATAGCCTAGTTTTCTTAGTTAAGTGCAATGACTTGCATTAGAAAAGCCCAATGGTTACCTCGTGGCTTCTTGTCTTCATCTTTCTTCTCTGACCCAGCAAAAATCGTGCTAATTGCTGTTGAGCAGTCCTGCACTTAATGTACATTTTAGTGGAACACCTTCACTTGTTCCTAGGTAAGTGGGAACTCCGTTTTTTTTCCTCGCAAAATCAGCCTCTTGTCGCAGAACACGCATCGATATTTATGCTAACGCGACCACGTCTTTTCACATCTCAGGCGCATCTACTATACCCAGCCCTTTTCTCATCAGCATGCACCCTCTGCAAGACACTCAGGAGCACATCATCTGGGGATGCAACAAGGACCCTCCCACACCAGACCTCGGCGAGCCACCATCAAGCGAAGCCTGGGAGAAACTTCACTTGAGTAAAGGCCTGGGCGCCCAGCTCCGGGCCATTAAACGCGCCGAGGATGTGGCGCCCCGGCACGGCCTGGACGCCCTATCCTCGTAGGAAACCGGGGGTTTTCTTAATAAATTTGTGCACTACTACTACTACTACTACTACTACTACTACTACTACTACTACTACTACTACTACTACTATACTACTACTACTACCACTACTCGATCACGCCCACGTGCAAAGAGCAGCCTGAAAATACCTGTGTTGTCGAAGCAGCACATGCATAAGAAGTGAGGTACGAAGCAAGTCCGCCAATTTCAGATTGTCTTCGGGCCACTGGTAGCCCTGAAGAGTGAGCTCGCCCCCACGTGTGCTGGCGCAGCTCAACGCAATTTCGTGCGAGAACGCGGTTCCACAGGTCCAAGTCGGACACGATCCAACACTGTTTCTGGTCAGGCTCCCACGTGCAGGACCGTTCGAAGCCCACATGGCCGGGCACAATTGCACCGCCGTCGCCGCCGGCGTTGTCAACCACAGCACTCGTACGGGCAGCTGGAAGAGATGGACGAGCAACAATCAAAACACAGAACGCGACAAGCAGACAGCCACACATAATTACAGTCAGATGCAAACTCGTGGATGCAACTGCAGTCGGGAGTGAAGCCCCTACCGCACCCTCATACAACCACCGGCCACTGTTCCTCCGTGAGGCTGCAAATCCAAATTTCCATGTATAATATTCAGTGACGGGGAAAACAATGATGGATAAATTCATGATAAATTTATACGCCTTCATTCGTTTGTTAGGTTGGAACACGGCAAATCCAATTATTTAATGAGCTGAAATAAAAGGCTTGTAACGCTAAAGCCCGGCAGCCACCTCAAGCGCCACCACTCAAGTGTCAACTCGGTTCGCAGTGAAATTTCATAGGCAAAAGGGGGCTTTGAGGCGAAAGGAACGGTACCGGGGCCTTTTGAAGGGGGGAAACACTCAGGCTCCGTACATTTTTGCCCGTGTGTATAGCACTGCTCACTGCTTCTACCGATTAAAAGGCTCAGTAGCAGACGCTTCGCAGGCACCGAATGCACGAAACGCGCAACACCACTTTGTAAAGGGGGTATGACGACACTTTTGTTTGCTTCTTTGATGGGCTGGCGGAGTAGCACCGACACGAGCTGTCCGTCGGCCCTTGTTGCCAGCTGCTCTTTCCTTTTAGTTGCATCCCACGAGTGCACGTTAAAGAGCCCCCGGTGGTCAAAATTTCCGGAGACCTCCACTACGGCGTCTCTCATAATCAGAGCTGGTTTTGGGACGTTAAACCCCACATAAGAAGTTGCATCCCACGATAGTGAGCCACCGCTTGAACATCCGCTGCTACATTGCGATCTAATGGCAGGCCCTCGAAGCGGTGGCGGCCTCTGTGGCCGCCATGCACGGGCGGCAGTGCGGCAAGCGCTGTTGTTTTGGCAACACCGATGAATAACTAGCTGGACTACATAAAGGTTTGGTCAATGGTCGAACGAACATGCATGTAACTGAGATATCATTTGCCGTTTTAGCGTCTGTATATGCTCGCGCTGGAATGCTCTCGAACTTCATGCATGCGCGTCCTTAACTCACGCAAAGCAGTTCAAGCTCATGAAGGCGTCTCTTGAATGCGCTTCTCATTTTTTTTTTCGCGACAAGCGTGCTGTACTTGAGCCACGATCTGAGATGATTACCCAGCGTCTTTCTCGCGCGCTTTGCCTGGCGGCCTCGAGTGTATGTCCGGCGAGTAGTAAACCGTATCGTGCTCGCTTGCGTGTGGACGTTTCGTTTGCTGGCCGCGGTATTCTGTAGCTTCACACGCAGGCAATCGTTCTCCTCGACACAGGTTCGGTTATCTCTGAGGAATTCACCACGATGACGGTATAGTAGTAGCTTGTTTCGCTCATTTAGCTGACTTCCGATTGTGAAATTATGTGTTGGATATGCAAAGGGCATGTTTTTTTTTTAAACTCCTTCCTGCAACACGCCTAACTTTGATCGCGGTCGAGCCGTTCCGTATCGCTCTGTCGATAGCAAGCGAATAAAAGATGCACCTACACAGTCACTTGCAGTCTTACTGCTCAGCCTCCATGCGAATCCTGTTTTGTGCAACTGCATAGCATATACGCAATTACCACATATCAGGCGCATTTATTATTTGCTTCAAACTTACTTTGTTGCATTTTAAACGCGTGAGCCCAAGCGCGATGGACTCTTGATTACGACCACTCTTGATCCCCACCGACAGCTCTCATATCTGATAGGAGCATAGCCCATTGTCAACTCAGGATGTTTATAAATTCCAACATTCCAAACTCTTCATAATTAACAGGAAAGGAACATCAGCTTAGTCTCCAATGAGCATTTATCAAGGGGAAACACTTAGGTGCTTCACGTGCAGTGGCATGTGACCTTCGGCTGGCAGCTTTAAGATAGAAGAAAAGAAAGGGCGTAACTGGAACCTCGTTCAGTTGAAATTTACCAAAATTGACATGGCTGAGTACGTACTGCATGAAAACCACTGACCGCTACGCCATGACATCAGTAACGACATGTTTACCGCTTACGTTATGATTTAAGACTACAAAGTAACGTGTGGTGCGTGCCCTAATTCTATATCAAATATCAAATGAAAGTAAAACTTACTGTGCACCATCGTCTATGCGAACGTCAGATAACAAACATGATAGATAGGGGATTTGCAACTCAGCTTTCGCCTTCTCACGTTACATGAGCGTAATTTTATTTACCGACTCTTAACTGTAACTAAAAAATCCGAACGATCAGCTCAATATCAGTCAGCATATCTATCGCTTTATTTTGGTTCTTTCAGGCATCAGCAAATATCTTGAGGAGTAACAAAGGATCAGCTCCCGGTGACTTTTTTCAATGCCGCACCTCAACGACTTCTATGCTTCTTTTTGCGAATGCACGGCCGAGGCTTTCGGTCAGGATGGAAAGTCCCTAGGTACCACAGACGATTTTTAGGGGCCATCAACTTCTTTGACAGTGTTTTGCCCTCGTGTTCCACTGCTCAGGGTCTCCACCGCAGTTCCTACGCCCGACTAGAACACGTGTTAATACCACGTCGTCCGATAAGACGCAGGGCTCCAACAGGGTTCAACAAAGGGCCCTTGTCAGACACCGCTGTCGACACTTTTCGCTACGAAGCCAAGTCACCTTCCCTCTCCAGTCGGAGGGCACTAAATGTCAATCATGTACGAAGCGTGCGGCGAACCTGAGGTGCCACCTCCTTTTAGCTGAGCAAGGTAAGCGCAAACCAGTTCCTGCAAACGGCCCATTTTTTTTTCCTCAGGGCACAGAGGCGGCCCTTCCATCTTTCGGCGCCTCGTTCCTGCTCCCGCCTCCAACGGTGCTAAAACAATAAACAGCTGTTGCTCGTTTAAGGTTACCATTCTTTTTTTTTTTGGTGGGGTGGGGATCGCCGTGAGTTACGTTTAATGTATAAACTGACCAATCCCACGGACATATAGTAGCTAGGTACACATAATCTGGAATCAAAAAAAGAAGAAAGTACATAGACTTTCATTGCATCTGGTATGAGAGGAATAAATATAACATTTTATACGTGATTATTAAACAAAACCTCACATGAAAATTGTGGAGGACAAATAGTGCTCGAAAAATAGTGTGCACAAGATATGGTACAACAATGAGCCTACAAAAACTTGGGCAGCTTTCACTAGTGGTGCGAGGCTGGACTAAGAGCGAAGCTTGTGGTGAACCTACCTTCTTCAGGCTTTGCAAGCTAAATAAGTCACGTGGTTAATCACGCGACTAGCTGTTACATGATTTTGGCAGGAATATGTCATGTGACCCGCTGTGACCGCATGTTACGTGACTTGGGTAACGTGTCTAAACTCAAATTGTCTTGACCTGTGATGTGCGGTTGTGACGTCTTCCTTTTCCTCTCTCACCCTCACCTCATTGGTCCTCACCATCGCCTCCCATTCCAACCCCTTGCTATACTACTTTGTACATGCCCACGCTATACTTCAACATTTAACTTCCCTCTACCTTCGTTTCCGTTTCCCACCCCTTTTTATACTATACTGTACTAGGCTATGCTATGCATCTACCCTTATCCTCCTTATTCCCCTCCCCCTCGCGCTCACTTCTTTCCCATTCCTACTATACTATGCTGTACACGCCCACTCTATGCTTCAACATCTCCCCTCCCGTTACCCTCACTTCCGTTTCCCACCCCTCTCTTATACTATACTGTACAAGGCTATGCTATGCATCACCCCCTATCTTCCTCATTCCTCTCCTCCTCGCGCTGACTTCTTTCTCACCCCTTGCTATATTATACTGTACATGCCCTCACTATGCTTCAACATCTCCCCTCCTCTTACCCTCACTTCCGTTTCCCACCCCTCTCTTATGCTATACTGTACAAGGCTATTTATGCATCTACCCCTATCCTCCTCACGCT
Organism: Hyalomma asiaticum; assembly: GCA_013339685.2. Taxonomy (NCBI): domain Eukaryota; kingdom Metazoa; phylum Arthropoda; class Arachnida; order Ixodida; family Ixodidae; genus Hyalomma; species Hyalomma asiaticum. Next base: position 19,788 of record JABSTT010001943.1, read on the forward strand.
CACTTCTTTCCAACTCCTTGCTGTACTGTGCTGTACATGCCCAGTCTATGCTTCAACATCTCGGCTCCCCTTAACCTCACTTCCGTTTCCCACCCCCCTGTTATACTATACTGTACAAGGCTATGCTGTGCATCACCCCCTACCTTCCTCATTCCTCTCCTCCTCGCGCTCAATTCTTTCCCACCCCTTGCTACACTATACTGTACATGCCCGCACTATGCTTCAACATGTACCCTCCCCTTACCCTCACTTCCGTTTCCCAGTCCTTTGTTATACTATACTGTACAAGGCTGTGCTATGCATCTACCCCTATCCTCCTCATTTCGCTCCTCCTCACGCTCACTTCTTTCCCACTACTTGCTATACTATGCTGTACATGCCCACTCTATGCTTCAACATATCCCCGCCTCTTACCCTCACTTCCGTTTCCCACCCCTCTCTTATGCTATACTGTACAAGGCTATTTATGCATCTACCCCTATCCTCCTCACGCTCACTTCTTTCCAACTCCTTGCTATACTATGCTGTACATGCCCACTCTATGCTTCAACATCTCCCCTAACCTTAGCCTCACTTCCGTTTCCCACCCCCCTCTTATACTGTACTGTACAAGGCTATGCTATGCATCACCCCCTATCTTCCTCATTCCTCTCCTCCTCGCGCTCACTTCTTTCACACTCCTTACTATACTATGCTGTACATGCCCACTCTATGCTTCAACATCTCCCCTTCCGTTACCCTCACTTCCGTTTTCCACCCCTCTCTTAGACTATACTCTACAAGGGTATACTATGCACCTTAACCTATCCTCCTCAGGCTCACTTCTTTCCCACTCCTTGCTATACTATGCTGTACATGCCCACTCTATGCTTCAACATCTCCCCTCCCCTTACCCTCACTTCCGTTTCCCACCCCTCTCTTATACTATACTGTACAAGGCTAGGCTATGCATCACCCCTTATCTTCCTCATTCCCCTCCTCCTCGCCCTCACTTCTTTTCTACCCCTTGCTATACTATGCTGTACATGCCCACACTATGCTTCAACATCTCCCCTCCCCTTACCCTCACTTCCGTTTCCCACCCCTTTGTTACACTATAGACCTATTCCACCGGCCTACGTCACGAAGATGCGGTGGCGCTGTCGTCGGGAGTTTTGGTTTCGCATGGTAGGCATCCGCCGTCGCGCCTACCGCAGCAGCCGCTGTTTTTTCGCTGGTGCGGGCGCTGCTCACCGCCGTGCAATGAGGGAAAAAAAAGTTTTGACCAATGACCTGTGCCGTGGGTTGGTTGCTTAGCAACGAACAAGATATGTGCGATAGGTGTTTGTCGGTTTCCTGCTTACGTCTGCCTTAAGGAAAGGGACGAACCTGTAATGCCGGCTCATATCGGTTATGCGCCAAATATTTTCGTGGCGACTAAGCATATGTGTAATTATTTAGCTTTAGTGCGGCTTGTTTCATTTGAAAGAAATAGCATTGTCACAAGTTCGTTAAGTGTAATGCTCGACACGAAGTTCTTGGCATAAACTAAGTGTAGACACAGGGCGATGACACTTACCGCAAAGCGCGCACTACATTAGCTTAGCAAAATGCGCAGAATTAATCGCGGTCGCCGTGTATTATTGAAGTGAGGAAGTTATAGGTACGTCATACGAATTTCATTCGCTCAAGTGAAATAAATATATAAGAGCTTAATCCAGGTAGCCGTGAGCGAAAGGCCGCTTACAGCGATGCTTTTGCAAATTGTTTGCGGCTGCGATAGCATATGCATAAGAGAAGTGTGTTGGGCAATGCTGTAGTGGTTGTGACGCGCTTTACATTTTTCCGATCGTCAGGCTGCTCGAACGAACTACACGCTTTAAGTTCGCCACGTCGTTTCAGGACTTTATACGCCTTGACGATCGTAACTGAGCGTGCATGGGCAAAGCCGCGAGCCGCGGTTACGCGCGCCTTGCTAGCGTTTATTCGAGAGCCTTGTCCTTGACCCGTAATTGTTTGTGTGCGCCTGCGTGTGCGTGTTATCACAGCCGTATTTACATAGATGATAGCGTCACCAATATCGCTCTTTTCTTATGCTTGAGTAACTATAATCCGATACATTTGTTTGTGGACGAGGATTTCGCTTAGGCATTAGAGGCTTTAGTTCGGAACAGTATCTTAGCTGAGGCATTTTCAAGTCGTATTCGCCTAAACCCGTCTCCAGTTGGTTCATACTTGCGCTAGTTACCGAATTAAAGCATACGCATGAAGCGATGCCGACATGATAGCTCGCGATCATTCGCATCATGTGGCAAGGTGCTTGTCGTTTCAGTTTCTCACATCTTGTCATGGATGGGCGTCGGCGTATTCTTTTCTACATTCATGGAATGCTTCCTACAGAGCTAACGTAACTTGATCTCACGCGGCTGCCCCTCGCAAACTGTTGTAAACCCACTGTCGCCGCTCCGATGCCCCGTGCTCGGAGGCAGCTTTCGCACACGATGCGGCGGCGGCGGTGGCGCGACCGTGCAGGGCCGCTGCAAGCAGTGGGCGGGGCCTCTGCGCCGCGACGTCGATACAAGCCCTGGTTATATCACCGGTGCCTACCACTGTTTATCAACATGGAATAGGTCTCTAAAAGCCGTATTGAGGGCCGCAACTTTGCTGTCCGCACGCCCTCCATGAGTTTGTGCCTAAAACCAAAGAAGCACTTGCGTTAGCAGAAGCAACACCGAAGATACATGAGTGCAACGTCTCCCAACTATGCATAGCCTACTGGTTAACTCTTTCGTTACCACGCATGCTCAAGTCGATAAAGAGTGCGCGTGATCAAAGGCTGGAGCAGTTGAAGCGCACGTCACCGAGCGGCGAGGCGCAATGCCTTGGACACCCTAAACCACGCGCGCACTCGGAAGAAAAGAAAGGAAAAAAATCACAGCATATCCACGAGGTGAATGATGATGAGTGGGCGAAGCGCCGGAGGTTCATCGGTAAAAACCGTGAATGTGAATCTTGCCCAGTACATCATCAAAGACGTGACGAACACTGTGTGTCGCCATCTAGCGCTCTCCTATCACACTTGAGCACGCAGCGAGCGCCTCCACGCTATCTATTGATCAATCCACGTATAGCTAAGCAGCATCGCAGCGCTCGCACGGACGGACGGACGGACAGACATAGAGACAGACAGACAGACAGACAGACAGACAGACAGACGGACGGACGGACGGACGGACGGACGGACGGACGGACTCCCATACTACGCGTTCCCATACATGTGAATGAAGCGAGCACCGCAGCGCCATCACGCCATCTAGTGAGCACTTCATAAACAGTGGTGTAGGTTACACGATACGACGACACGTGACAACCGACCCACAGCTTAAGGAGCTTCGCCCCTAAAAAAAGTCACAGCATATCCACGTGTGAACGATGATGAGTGGGGCGAAGCTCTGGACGGAATCATCGGTAAACCGTGAATCTTTCGTGTAACGCCCCATCAATCATCATATAAAGTGTGAGAAACACTGTGTGTATATTACAAGCATCAAACTTGTCGAGCAGCTTCGGCCTCGCGGGCTCGAACGGCGGGGTCTGCTTCGCGGCGTCGACGTGCAGCTTCGGCCTCGCGGGCTCTTACCTCAGGATTCTGTCTGCGAGCGCGCGTGCCGCGGCCTTCCGTGCCCTCCGTTCCGCAGCCTTGTCTTCCATCCGGCGACTCCGAGCGAAAGAGAAAGCGCGCCAAGAGGGAGCCCCTTGGCGCGCTAACACGCGCCATTTAGGGATCATTCTTCACATTATAAAGCGAGCCATACAGCGCCATCTCTTAGCTTTAGTCATCAACTATACTAAAACTAGCCCCATCTAGCGATATTATATATATATATATATATATATATATATATGGAGCGAGCGCCACCAACGCCATCTAGTGAGCACTTCACGAACTAGAGGTGGCTACTACAAACAAACGGAGGATGGACAGACCCACGGCATAAGGAGCTTCGCCCCTAAAACACAGAACAGGGTATGCCCGCTTGTTTTTTGCACAGCTTAGACGCGTTCTCTCTGTTCTTTGAGTATTGGTGACGCGGGCATTGAAGTCGCTCCCGTGAGAGTTCAGCTTGGATAAGTTAGTAACTAATTTGAGTTTGTTTGTTTTAATGACGTAGTTTAAATTACTCTTTCTTTTCGTAACTGTGCCTTTGTAATGTGCATTGAAGACTTGTACTTACGTATATGAATTTATGCCTTTAATTAATGTTTTTCTTGGGAAAATGTATGTTAACGAAAACCCATCATATACTCCACTATTCCACTATATATTATGTATTTGTTTATAACTCAACAAACCCTCGATCTAAGATTGTAATTCTTAATATCGACAATGCCAACTAATGCTCAAACAATCTGTATATTTCAATATATGAAAATTTGCTGGAAAAATTCTTTCCGAAGACACTGCTCCTTATTGAAATTTTTTTCAAATGTTCAATTCTTGCTTTGTTTGTGACTTCTTTAGAACTTAAGTTCTTCATCGACTGTTAAACATGAGGGCTATTTGAAAAAACATTTATTGTTCTTCACTTTTATATATTCCATGTCCATGTAAAGCCAGCAGCCGTTGCAGGAAAAATTCCCAACTCAGGCACACGGCCGATTTCCGGTCGTGACGAAAGAGTTAGAGCACTTTTCATCGAAAGAAATAGGGGGGGTTCCTGGTTCAAATAACGGCTAAAATGTCCCTTTCTGTTAAATGCGGAGCATTTCTTGGAGAAGTTGAGTAACTTTGACGTCGCCGTGTATTATTGAAGTGAGGAAGTTATAGGTACGTCATACGAATTTCATTCACTCAATTGAAATAAATATATAAGATCTTGATTCAAGTAGCCGTGAGCGAAAGGCCGCTTACAGCGATGCTTTTGCAAATCGTTTGCGGCTGCGATAGCATATGCATAAGAGGAGTGTGTTGGGCAATGCTGTAGTGGGGTTGACGCGCTTTACATTTTTTCGATCGTCAGACTGCTCGAACGAACTACACGCTTTAAGTTCGCCACGTCGTTTCAGGACTTTATACCTCTTCACGATCGTAACTGAGCGTGTATGGGCAAAGCCGCGAGCCGCGGTTACGCGCGCCTTGCTAGCGTTTATTCGAGAGCCTTGTCCTTGGCCCGTAATTGTTTGTGTGTTATCACAGCCGTATTTACATAGATGATAGCGTCACCAATATCGCTCTTTTCTTATGCTTGAGTAACTATAATCCGACACATTTGTTTGTGCGCGAGGATTTCGCTTAGGCATTAGAGGCTTTAGTTCGAAACAGTATTTTGGCTAAGGCATTTTCAAGTCGTATGTGCCTAAACCCGTCTCCAGTTGGTTCATCCTTGCGCTAGTTATCGAATTAAAGCATACGCATGAAGCTATGCCGACATGATAGCTCGCGATCATTCGCATCATGTGGCAAGGTGCTTGTCGTTTCAATCAGTTTCTCACATCTTGTCATAGCTGGGCGTCGGCGTATTCTTTTCTAAATTCATGGAATGCTTCCTACAGAGCTAACGCAACTTGATCTCACGCGGTTGCCCCTCGCAAACTGTTGTAAACACACTGTCGGCGCTCCGACGCCCCGTGCTCGGAGGCAGCTTTCGCACACGATACGGCGGCGGCGGTGGCGCGACAGTGCTGGGCCGCGACAAGCAGTGGGCGGGGCATCTATCTATCTATCTATCTATCTATCTATCTATCTATCTATCTATCTATCTATCTATCTATCTATCTATCTATCTATCTATCTATCTATCTATCTGTCTGTCTGTCTGTCTGTCTGTGTCTACCCGCCTATACGGCTCGGTGCTCTCCTGGCAGTTTCGTTCACCTGGGGCACCCCAATATTTCGGAGGTATGGGGTATAAGTGTATGAAGAACGTGAATGCCTGGTCGTTACATCACCAACATGACATCCTCGTCATATGTATCACGATTAAGGATAGTGAAATCACGCGTGGCTCATACCCATACTGCTGAAGTATGCGCCCCAGGTGCTTCAATTTTACGCAGCCCATGTTGATCTCGTCTCAACTCAGGTAGGCATTTAACATGTCCTAAGAACACACTTAAAAACAACAAAGGCATACAGTGTGTCGTAGCATGGGACTGAAATTTAGGCATAACAAATACACGGACACACCAAATGTACTGTAATCTCCGGAGGCAACCTGCCAAGTGTCATGTGGGTGTCAAACCCGAGGCATCAAGCAGGCACGTTGACACTAGGCTATACGGGGACCCCTCCCACGCGGTAAATATAGTAAATAAACTTCATGCAACAGCAGTGGTGATTACCGATGATCGTGTAACGTCAATGACTCGTCTAGTGTGTGTTAGGCGTAATCTTAGAGAGGACAGAGAAAAATGATGGGCGGAAGGCAGGGGCGTTACAAAAAATCTACTTTGCTATGCTGCGCTGGGGAAAGGGAGACAGATTGATTGATTTGTGGGATTTAACGTCCCAAAACCAGCTCTGATTATGAGAGACGCCGTAGTGGAGGTCTTCGGAAATTTGGACCACCTGGGGTTCTTTAACGTGCACTGACATCGCACAGTACACGGGCCTCAACATTTCGCCTCCATCGAAATGCAGCCGCCAAGGGCGGGATTCGATCCCGCGACCTTCGGATCTGCAGCCGAGTACCGTAGCCACTAGGCCACCATGGCAGGGTTGGGAGACAGAAAGTGAAGGGGAAAAAAGAGAGTGAGGGTGATCTAATCGTGCACACACACACACACAAACACGCCAGTATCATGCAGAGACGGTCAACGAGGCCCGTTGCTCGCAAAAACTTGAGCACGCCCTTCGTGGCTTTCTGCTGGGAGACCCTGTCGTTCCGGCATTCCAATATGGTTCACTCAGATAGCGGTCGATCATCAAGGCGTGCTAAATCTGCGGTCAGGGGCTGTCGCTGGGAACAGTACCGAGGGCAACCGCAGAGGGCGTGAGCAATCGTTTTCTCGCTGCCGCAGTGAACACAGGCAGCACGGGCTTCCAGTCCAGTGCGATAGCCAAAACTTCTGGTAAATGACGCTCCCAGCCACAGACGGCAAAGCACGGTCGTTTCAGAGCGGGTTAGTCCAGGCGCAACTCGAAGTTGGAGTGACGGGTCGAGGCGGTGAAGGCGGGTATGCAGAAGTCCAGGAGTGTTCCACATCGCTATAGCCATATCACGCGGAAGCGAGCGAAGTTTTGTTACTGCATCCGTTCTTTATAGCTGGATGGCTTGCTGCACTCCAATTTCGTGAGCATGTTTCGCAACATTAAGCGCGTGCTCGTTGCTGATTATTCCAAAGTGACCTGGTAGCCACTGAAATGTGATATCACGGCCTTTGTCGGTGAATTGATTACATATCTGTCGTGTTTCAAGCACTAATTGGTCTTGCGGCCCGCGACGTAAAGCCTATAAAAGGCACTGAAGGGCTGACTTGGAATCTGTAAAGATGCCGCGTTTCTGTGGTAGCTTTCCATCGATCACGCGAAGGGCGGTGCGTATAGTGCCTCAAGCTCCACGGCAGTCGAGGTTGTGCCATGATACGTTTTGAACAGTGCTTCTACAGCTTTGGCAGGGAAGCTCACAGCCCTGCAAATCCGTCTGCTGCTGTTGAGCCATCAGTGTGAAGCTGAAGGTGGTTCTTGTAGTCCTCATGTAGGATCAGTAGAGACAGCTGCTTTAAAGCGGGCGGTGAGAGTTCCGCTTTTGTCCGAATCCATGGCACTGTCAGCCGGACCTTTGGACTGGCCAAACACCAAAGAGGCGTCGTAAGTCTCTGAGCAGGCGTTGGGGGCACTCGCGGTATGCCGACATCCGCTTACAAAAAGAGGCACCGGGCCGGCCTTCTGGAAGCTAGGCGAGGTTGTGGGCAGGAGAAACGAGCAAGGTGTATAATATACGTCCTAAGCACCTCCATAGTGAAGTGAGTTGTGGCAGGATTATCTGAGTTGCAGCAGGTTTAAGGTGAAGCATGTTCAGGTGCCGCGTGGCTTGCACTGACGTATACCCCACGTTTTCCCTCCGAGGAATTGGAAGAAGAACCTGTAAGCAGTGTTTGTTTTAGGAAAAGGGATACCTTTATAGTACTTAATCAGTAGGTCTTATATGAACTGCGTATGCTTCAACAGCGCGGATATTTGGCCGCGCTAAGAGGGCTGCATTTTGTGGTGACTTGGTAGCGCTACACTGCCAAACGCTGAAGTAATAACAGGCAAGGACAAGAGGATACGCTGGACTGAAATTTTATTCAAAGGAAATACACATAAGCATGTGTCTCTCTATGTGCCTTTCTTGCAAAAAAAAAGGCAGTCGCGAGTGCACGCTTCTACTTGTGTGTTCTTTCTCCAGTCTGTTTCAGTGTCGCTGCCGGACTTCGTTTACTTTAAGCTCCCGAAATTTGCACCAAGCAAAAAGAGTTATAACGGTTGTTTTTTATGCATAGCGGTGACGTGGCCCCGAGGTTCATGAGTGTTATGTCAGCAAATATAAATACATGGTGATCTACATTATGTCTGTCTATAGGTTTCAGCCAGCCGCCGGCTCGCCCTGAATCCGCAGCGCCTAGACCACCTGGACTTGCTGCATAGGGCCGTTCGGATGTTTCTTTGTCGTGCCAGCCCGCAATGGCTTATGGTCTAAAAAGTCCTCGTCGCAATACTTTATAAGAAGTTCAAGCCAATTCCACGCCACTAAGGTCGTCGGTACAGCGAAGCTGTTCTTTATTAAGAACCACTCAAGTATCACGTAGCTTTCGCAAGTTTGCAGCCAATCGCATGATCTACTGTAGAGTAATGAACATCCATGATCACACACAATAATTGAGGGCGACCTTCACAATGTTCAAACAGTGTGTAATCGTTTACTAATGAGCCTAAATACTTAAAAAATGTTGTGCTCCTTTTATCGCCGTCGCAACCCCGTTATTTCCACCTATTCAGTAGCGAATGTTCCAACAGAATCAGTTCGGTCATTTAAATATCTTGGTGTGACAGTGTCTCATGATCTATCATGGCGTTATCAAGGTCATGTCGGCTGGTGAGAAGTCACTAGGATTCCTTAGACGACACCTGCGTCATAATCCTAAACATGTCAAATTTCCGGCGTAAAAATCATTTGTCACGTTGAAGCTCGAACATGCATCTTCTATCTGGAACACTCATCAAACATGCCTCACCAACGAACTCGGATCGGTTCATAATCGGGCTACTGGGTTCATTCACTCGTCACATTCACATCATATCAGCATTTCATATCTGAGAGCAGAATCGGGTTCGTTAACGCTCTGCATTCCGGCGACAGGTTGCCGCCCTCTGATTGTTTGATACGTTTCATTACAGTTCGCTGAATAATCCCCCGTACGTCACGCACCCTCTGCATACATCTGATCGCACCGCACCGGGCATCCGCACTATTTTTTAAACTTCTGCCTTAATCAGTGCAACAAACGACTGTAACGGCCACCCCCCTTCTCCCACACCATATCAGCTATCAGCGACTCATCTCTTTTCTCAGAAGATGTTATGAACATCCACTTTTAAGCTACCAGACCTTATGTGATACCCCTCCAGCGGAGTCTTTAAAGAAATAAAGTGAAGCTAATCGTTACGTAAGTGGCAAACGTGTCAAGTTACTGATGTCATGACCTAGCAGTTATGTTACTCATATCAGTCTTCATTATTCTCTACCGACCATACGTAATCGCTCGCCGTGTACTCCGCACTCGGGCACTTTCTTTCTTCGTTTCTTTCTTTCTTTCTTTCTTTCTTTCTTTCTTTCTTTCTTTCTTTCTTTCTTTCTTTCTTTCTTCTTTCCTTCTTTCCTTCTTTCTTTCTTTCTTTCTTTCTTTCTTTCGTTCGTTCGTTCGTTCGTTCTTTCTTTCTTTCTTTCTTTCTTTCTTTCCTTCCTTCCTTCCTTCCTTCCTTCCTTCCTTCCTTCCTTCCTTCCTTCCTTCTTTCTTTCTTTCTTTCTTTGCCTTCCGCGCTATGAGAATGCAGGCGTGGCTGCAGAGATCGAACCCAAAGCTTAAAGCTAAACCTTTTCTACACTAATGCACATTTGGCTTCGCACAATCACAATAATGCTGTATAGTGGGCTGAGGGCAATGGTGGGGCGTCCTTAAAAGATAAAAAAATGTGCGCCCGAACGAATGCAACCAGGGTGGTGACTGTACCTTTAAGTTTGTACTGCACTAACAGCTTCTCCTGAGTCTCCTGGTTTACAGACGTTCCCCGCTTCAGTTCCTCCACAGATAAATCTGGTAAAATTAGTGTGGGTTCCTCGTTTCAGTTGATTAAATCTAAATGAAATAGGCGATTCATTAGCGAGAGCCTCGCTTAACGGACCCGTAGTCTCAGTTCTCCCAGCAATGGAATTTACTACAGAGATAAGATATCGGACGTCTGCGATTCGCAGAGATGCCATTGAAATAACATGGACAAAATGCTGATACTTAAAAGTTTCCGTGGAAAAGCCAATGGTGTCCGTCGAGACAAGCTGATGTGCTGATACGAGATTACGCTGCCCTGTCCCTCCATTAAACCTCTGCTCACACAGGGCTGGTCTGGTGATATCGCCTCTGTGCCCGTTCTCTCTTGAAACTAAAACAATAGATCGTTATTTTTTTATAACCTCGTCAGTACAAATCAACGAGAAAAATACCCCTGGAAATCACGCTTTCTAAATTTGGGCTAACCTTGTCATCGGAAATTATTACTTTTGGTGCCTCAGCACTGGGCTTCCGCCACAGGCACATCTCTGATGCAGTGTGCGATGTTATTGAAGCATTAAAACAGATACACTTGTGATTACATACATAATATATTCCTTACGTTATGTTAAAGGTTATGCCTGAAAAAAAAAGTTTTAACTGTTTTGACACTAAAACTGTACACACAGTCGATGTAGATTTTTTGCTTGCTGTTTTTTTTTCTTTTCCCTAATTTATTTCTTTTTTAAGTCATCATCTCGCGGTGCCCATAAAATACCAACTAAAGGTTAAACATATATGAGGTCTTGTCCAATCCCCCAAAGTGGGTATTGCGCCATATATGAAGGGCTATCATCATCAGTGCCGCACATAGGTGTTCGCATATAACCGCCACCATGAAGTAGTGGGCCAGGGCCAAGAGTTGTCGCCTTTTCACTCCTGCGTGACAACAGCGGCATCGTCCGATGCACGGTAAAGTCACCACTTTGAACAGCGACTATATAATTAAAAAGAAGCGCATCGCCATGTCGTGGTATGTACTCTAGCGTGTGCGGAACGCCTAATACTATGCGAAGAATCACTACGTGCGACGCCTATAGTCTACCTCGAATAAACACATGCTTGCTGACGTCACAGGTTCCGCCAGCCGTCAAGCATTCGACGAAACGGGCAGCTAGTAGCGTGCAAATGGCGTGCGTCATTTGAACTGGTTGAGCCCAGCTGTCCCTAAATCCACGCGGCGTGTGCACACTGGAAATCCGAAGGGGTGAAGTTAAAGCACGACCGTTCGTCGCTTGCCATCGAAGGTAAGCCCTACGCTCACGTCCTAGTGCATTCATCGTCAACTGTCTCTTTACGGAATCAGACCCCTGCGGAAGGAAAGCTGCTTCTAAATTCGGCTGTCATGTCACGGTTGCGCATGAAGAAGGTCGTGGATAACCGAATTTATAACCCCCTAAGAAAATAGAAGCGTTGTCGAGATTGATGTATAACAAAAATGCGTGTATCGCAGACGCGAATCTTTGTTCAATCAAAGGAATTGGTACCTGCTGCAAAAATTCGGCTAGCCATTAAAGTGAGTGCCGCGCACAACGACCCCTTGCACCCCTCGAATGGCGAAAGGGACAGAGTATGGTTGGAGCAACCAGCAACTTTTGTTTTGGCCTTCCATACTGTGTCGCAAGGTTTGCCGAGAGGAATGGTCTTCCACCGAAGATACATAATTGCTGCGGTTTTGCGTCCCGAAATGGTGGCGTGTCCATGACGCACCCCATAGTGGAGGGCTCTGAGAAGCGGAACACAGATCAGCAATATTGTACAGATATTGCTTATTTAAAAAATTGGGCATGCTGTATTGTGCATCACGAAATTTTTAAAGTGGCAAGGGGCGTTGTGTGTGCTCTAGTCGATGTTACATGAACCCGAGCCCGCACTGATTCCGCAGAGGCGTTCTATCCAACAGTGCAGCTATCGAGATTAAGCTGTCTCATCGCCGTACTTGCTGCAATAATTCGCCGGACAATTGTAAGGTACCTTTCTTGTCCATTCGCGCCTCCTAGCCGGATCTTGTAAATTCAAAAATGCTCTGGGAAAATGACGTTCACCAATGTGGCTGCCTGGCCACGTTGGAAGGCCATGTATTCGGGGTAGCAGCGACAACAGCGCACGTGAAACAGACACGCACGCACGCACGCGCGCACACACACACACTGCTATTGTGTGCTCGAACATGTGTTTTATTTTCGTGCATGTTTCGTGCGGGCTTTTATTTTTCCTTATGACAAAGCTGGCTAAGATAAGCGCCGTGGTCTTACTGTTTAGTGATCATGCATATGACGCCTGCTTCTGCGCATGTAAAGAGCACTTCTAGGGCTACTTTGTTTCGTCAGTACACAGTGGCGTGATGCCACGAGTTGCACGTCGTTGCATGCGACCTCTTCGCGGCCATTCTGCGCCATTTATCTAAGGCTGGGCGCAGAAGACCATCGGCGAGTCAGTAATCGAAGGCTGTAGAGTGCAGACGAAATCCAGCATGTGTAGTCAGAATATGCGCAGATCCGACTGTCCTCTCGGAAGCTGACCGACGATCGAGCGCCGAGCGTCAAGTGCCGGATCAGCCCGACAGGGTGACACGTCACAGACGGACCTCCCTGCTGCCAAAACAGGTTGCCTTTATGAAGTGGTGTTAGGTTTTATAGCACATGAACTTCAGAGTTTAAGATGCTTGGTGTGTGATCCGTGGGAAGCCGAAGGAGGGAAACGCTGAAGCGCAGTTGGTAACTCCTGTGCGATAACGGAAAAGCAGCATCAGAACTCGGAGCTGGGCGTTCCCTTTTGAAAGAAAGGAGATGGCGGCGCAACACAACGTGCTACCGGCCTTCATTGCAGCGCGTCCGGAACGAAAAAGAAAGATCAACCACTTCCACTTCGTTAAAACCGTCGGGACAGCCAAGCTGTTCTTTTATCATTAATCGTGACGTAACTGGAGAGGGTGCTGAGTTATTCATGTGATGATGTGTCAGTTGTGGTAGTCATACCTATCTTCATTATCTGCGGACCGTACGTGATCCTTCACCACGCATTCATATTTATTTATTTATTTATTTATTTATTTATTTATTTATTTATTTATTTATTTATTTATTTGCCTTTCGGCTTTGAAAATGCAGCCGCAGCTGCGGAGATCGAAACCGCCACTTCCAGCTGTAACGGCTCTGCGGTTAAAAGAGCCTGTGATGTGCTGCATGCGCTTAAAATCGCAACGACGAACTTTCAGACGCATGTTTGACTTTCACTGTATAATGAAGGCTCTCTAGAAGCTATGACATGCGGTAGCAAATAATGACGCTAATAATAACGGACGTACAATTCGTAGCAGTGCATGATGCGAGGTAAATGCTTCGGCGAAGGCAGACATGGCCCCGACTATCTAAAGCACGGTCGTTCCAGTCGGTCTGCGCGAGAACAAAGGAAAAGAAAAGCAAAAGGTGGAGCACCTGTTTTGTGACTGGCTACGTATAAGGGATGCTCTGCGCGGTGAAACATGTGTGACGGCGGCAATATGAGCGATGTGCGCACCGTGGTGAGACTTTTAGATAGCAGGAATGAGAAAAAGCATTCGATTTAACTTTTTAATGATACAGCAAACGTCGTACGAAAACGGGGAGCGTGTAAATATGACGGCAACGTTGTGTAAAGCTTCACGAACACCTTTCACATTTTGCTTGTTTTGGGCCGTATTAGTGCCTTCTGAGCTCGCAGATTCACGATCTCGTCCAGGGAATTCGAAGGAAAGCCAAAAAGCGCGACAAGCACAACGCGCTACACTACAATATCTGAGAAGACAGATACAACCCGAGTCGAAGGACCGCCCCGGTGGTCAATGGCACTAGGCTGCAGATCCGAAGGCCGCGGGATGGGATCCTGGCCGTGGCGGCTGCATTACGATGGTGGCGAAATGCTGAGGCCCGTGTACTGTGCGATGCGAGTGTACGTTAAAGAAACCCAGGTGGTCGAAATTTCCAGAACCCTTCACTACGGCGTCTCTCACAATCATATCGTGGTTTAGAGACGCCGAACCCCCAAAACAAACTATTGCGCTGTTTCTGGCGCGTGGCAGCTCGTGGGGGCATGGGCTGGAAAGATCGCTGCCATAACACAGTTTCATGCAACTAAACTTATTTTTAAGTGATACTTTTCTTATATTCCAGCCAAAAGTGCGAAAAGGGGGAGCAGAACAGTGGGGTGGGATACGGTATAGAAAGGAAGGGAAATCTCAACTTACCTTTTTGGATAGAGTAGAGAACGGAAGGGAAATCTCAACTTACCTTTTTTTTTCTCATCTTCAATCCCTCAGCTTATCCCATCGAGTGGTAAGCTCGAATCTCGGATATCTAGACTTCGTGACCAAAGCGAGCCTTTTATATGAGGATGGATCATCTTCGCCCGACGACAGCGTTTGACTTTGGGGTGATGCACTGGGAGTAGTTACCTTTTTTTTTCTAAATTATTCAATTTGGTGAAAGCCGCCTTCATTTATATTTAATTGGTTTAAGCCCGTTATACTTGTGGCAGGGGCTGTTTTTTTTTTCTAGCCCAACATAACCAATGTTCAATGTTGAGCACAAGTTGACTCTTCTAAGGACACATTGCCTACTGGTATCCTCACGGTCACAACATCGTGACTGTCACTGCCCTACCTTTCGTATGCTGATGCAGGCCCGGCTAGTTTCTTTCTCATCATGGCATCGACATCAGCGCAGAGCTCGGACATCAGTATTCTCACTCCGTGCTACATGGAACTGCTGCGAAGACTCTGCGTAATGAGCAGGCCGAGTGTTGACGAGGTCATCGCCATCTTCAAGGGATTCCGCCGTTCTTTGGACGTCAGAAAGCCGAAGCCTTCCTCCACGCTATCCACGTCTTCGCCGACTTCCTTGAGTGCTTCCAAGAAACCCGTTGGAAAGTCCGGTAAGTGGTGTCTGCCTTCTTTATCCGCCCACGTATTATCAGAGCCGTATGGGGAAAATGAAGAGCTGAGGTCGTTGGTGGGGTTGCAAAGCGACTTAATGCAGTAGCATGCAATCGCAAATATATTGCGTTCTACGACGCTGGTACTATAGATTCTTTCACAGGAGGGAAGGAGCACCTCCTTTTTAAGCTATGGCAGCCAATACAAACGCAGACGTCACCGCCTCGGCAACGCGCTTTTTTCTAAGTCAATTATAAGCCTTCTGTAAAAAGGCTTATAGTATGGACTTAAACCTGTACCCCGTTTCATACATCAGCTGCAACGTTGGGAAGGCTACGCAAGTAGTCCGTAAAGAAAAAGAAAGGTGTATCGCTCCGACAAGCATAAATTACAAACTCACACATTTCTATTGTTTCCCCTGCAATACGAGCGCGTTTTCCCAAGATAGGAATTGTATTTTGATGTATGGCTGCCAGCGACGCACTACTTTTTTGGTCGCGGAAGTACATAGCGTAAACACGAGCACTAGTTTTGACAGCGTTGCAGCTGATGCATGAAACGGAGTATAGTATAAGGTGACCTATTCAAGCCAATGATAATGGTCTTTATTGCCTCATCGGTTGCGTTGCACCGTAATATCTCCTACACATCTTTCACGACCTCATTTTCTATGACGTACTGTTTTGAAGCTATGCCTCTAACGAACCTTTTCCTGTCAATGTTTGTCCCCCCCCCCCTCATCCTTCCCGCTCTTTTTTTCTCGTGAACAATATTCTAAGCGCCTCTGGCATACATAAACCATCTACGAGTTAGTATCTCAGTCTATTCAAAGCGCTGGGGGCGACCTTTAGCGGTGGTACATGCTGAGTAGTGACACATTAGAAGTGCGATTAGAGCCCGCCGCGGCGGCTGCATTTCGATGGAAGCGAAATGTTGAGCCCCATGTGCGATGTCAGTGCACGTTAAAGAACCCCAGGTGATCAAAATTTCCGGAGCCCTGTACTACGGTGTCTCTCATAATCATATCGTGGTTTTGGGACCTGAAACCCCAGATGACCAAATGCGATTAGCAAGAGTGACTGATAAGGCGTGTTGGTAATATCGAATCTAGTGTCGTCACGCTGTGCATCTAAGACCCCAGAAAGATACATAACACGAAGAAAGGTTTGTTTCTGTTGGCCACAATGTACGTGTTGGGGGGAACCGGTGCACCTACATGTGAACAACGCCGCGCCGACCTGCGCCACTCTGAGACGCTGCGCATATCACGAATTCATCCCTCCACGCAGGACCCCGACTGGGAAGAGCCTCCTGCGCTGTCGGTTCGTGGCAACCTGTTGACCAGTCCCAACGGCATCGGCGCGTCTTCTGCCGTGGCTGGCACCGCGCGGCCCGGCACCGACAGCGCTGTGTTGCTTCCTCCCCCGCTGAGTTACTTACCCTTCCACCGAAAAAAGCTAGAAAAAGGCACGCTGGCTCATAGTGGTAATGTTTGCCCACCGACTGGAGTTTTACAGCAGCCACCGCAAGTTATGTATAGTGCGTTTGTTTACGGTATGCGCCGCGTGACTGCCTGCTCTTGGTTGCTGCATCACGCTTCTTTGTTTGTCTGCTTGTGTGATATGAGGATATAAACCCCCAGCTACAAGAAACGGTACATCGTTTACTTATTGCGTGCTCATGGTCTAGTCGTTGAGCCACTGAGGTGATCAAGCAGTGCACAGAACACAGTAAAGAAACCCACGCAGTGACAATAGTGCGGAGTACCTACGGCGGTATGGCTATTATTCGTCCCATAGTTTAGTACGTTGAGAGCCCATAATTTAACTTTAGTGCCAGATAAACTTCATAAAATGCTTCATAAAATTGAGGATTATTATTGCTTTTTGTTGTGACTAATTGGCCCTTGTACAGTGATCTTGTCTATCTGCTATGTTTTCCTCGCTTCTAGCTTTCCCTCATGATACTGCTGGTCACGTGCGCGCCATGAAAGCTACTAGCGCTACATTAAGCGGTGTGGTAATGTACGATGAAGGAAAATTCATCGCCCCTTCACGGCCGCCAAGATAGACAAACGGCGTCGCTCCTCAACACGATGACACACACACACACACACACACACACACACACACACACACACACACACACACACACACACTCTCTCTCTCTCTCTCTCTCTCTCTCTCTCCCTCTTTGTCATTCTCGCAAGCACACGCACGCTCTCTCTCACACTCTCGAACACACTCGCATGCACGCGCATACTCTCTCTCGGTTGCACACGCAACCTGTGCTCACACGCACACTCACTATTTCTCGCACTCACACTCTCCCTGGCTATCAAACTCTCGCACGCACACCCTCTCTCTCACATCCACACTCTCTCACACCCACTCTTGCACGCACGTACGCGCGCGCGCAGACACACACGATTCGCGGGAGCCTCGTGCAAGCGCCTTCTTTTCGTGCTTGTGCTGGAGGCGGTGCGCGTACTGTCAGCACCGACGCGCGTTTCTCATCACGTAGCAGCGGGTAGGAGCGGTTCGTCTTTCCCCTCTTGCGTGACACGTGTCGAGAGACGGACATTGTGAGCCCCTGAACAACTCCGCTGTTCGAACAATATAAAAGTGGGTGCCAGAGCTCAGTTATCTCTTGATACATAAAGAGAAAAGCCAGAACCCCAGACCTAGGGTTTTGAAGCCGGCACCTCTGGCAGTAGAGCATCACGTGAATTTAACTTCGCATGCGCTGTAAAGGTTAACATTCAGTCACGTGTGGCTCATACCTGCACATGCAATGCGATGTTGTAAAGCGTGACGTAACTGATAACATATGTTACGACTTGTCAGTCAGCATAGTCATCTTTTCATACGTTTTGTATGGTAATATAGATAGATAGATAGATAGATAGATAGATAGATAGATAGATAGATAGATAGATAGATAGATAGATAGATATACCAAGTGAGCGGGACACGAGCTTTTCCTTTTTTCGAATTTCGTGAGAAACCATCGTATCCAATAAAGACATCATTAATCGTGAAGTAACTGGCGAGCATATCATGCTGCTGATGTCATGGCCAATCTGTCATTCGCCCACACGTTCTTGCCCTTATCTTAGTACCAGTCTGTGAAGAAGCGTTCCACTTTCTTGTCAGGCCGATTCGTATGACGGAGAAATCAACCACATTTTCTGTCGCAGGGGAGCTGTTTAATCTAGCCGTAATTTGTCAGGCATCTTGTAATACCACATGACATTGTGTTACGTGATTTCGGCGGAAACATGTCACGTGATATTGCGTTACGTAATTTCGTCAAGAACATATCACGGGCCATTTCGTTGCGTGATTTTGGGGGAACATGTCACGTTACTTTGCGCTGTGAGATTTTGGCGAGAACATGCCACTTGACATCGTGTTACTTGATTTTGAGAAGAACATCTTACGTGACATTTCGTTACATAATCTTGGGAAGAACATTTTACGTGACATTTCGTTACGTGATTTTGGGGAAACATGTCACGAGGCATCACGTTACGTGATTTTAGCAAAAACATGTGACATGGCATTGAGTTCGTGGTTTTAGTTGATTACGTGACATATTACGTGACACGTGATTACGTGACACATGAGAGGGAAGGTGACTTGGCTTCGTAGCGAAAAGTGTCGACAGCGGTGTCTGACAAGGGCCCTCTGTTGAACCCTGTTGGAGCCCCGTGTCTTATCGGACGACGTGGTATTAACACGCTTCTAGTCGGGCGTAGGAACTGTGATGGAGACACTGAGCAGCGGAACACGATGGCAAAACACTGTCAAACAAGTTGATGGCCCCTACAAATCGTCTGTGGCACCTGGAGACTTTCCATCGTGACCGAAAGCCTCGGCCGTGCATTCGCAAAAAGACGCATAGAACTCGTTGAGGTGCGGCATTGAAAAAAGTCAGCGGGAACTGATCCTTTGTTACTCCTCAAGATATTTACTGATGTCTGAAAGAACTAAAATAAAGCTATACATATGCTGACTGATATTGAGCTGATCGTTCGGATTTTTTAGTTACCGTTAAGAGTCGGTAAATAAAATTACGCTCACGTAACGTGAGAAGGCGGAAGCTGGGTTGCAAATCCCCTATCTATCATGTTTGTTATCTGACGTTCGCATACACGATGTTGCACAGTTAGTTTTACCTTCATTTGATATTTGATATAGAATTAGGGCACGCACCACACGTTACTTTAGAGTCTTAAATCGTAACGTAAGCGGTAAACATGTCAAGTTACTGATGTCATGGCATAGCGGTCAGTAGTACGTACTCAGCCATGCCAATTTTGGTAAATTTCAAGTGAACGAGGTGCCAGTTACGCGCTTTTTTTATTCTATCTTAAAGCTGCCAGCCGAAGGTCACATGCCACAGCACGTGAAGCACCCAAGTGTTTCCCCTTGATAAATGCTCATTGGAGACTAAGCTGATGTTCCTTTCCTATTAATTATGAAGAGTTTGGAATGTTGGAATTTATAAACATCCTGAGTTGACAATAGGCTATACTCCTATCAGATATGAGAGCTGTCGGTGGGGATCAGGAGTGGTCGTAATCAAGAGTCCATCGCGCTTGGGCACACTTGTTTTAAGTGCAACAGGGTAAGTTGGAAGCAAATAATAAATGCGCCTGATATGTGGTAATTGCGCATGTGCTATACAGTTGCACAAAACAGGATTCGCATCGAGGCTGAGTAGTAAAACTGCAAGTGACTGTGTAGGTATATCTTTCATTCGCTTACTACCGACAGAGCGACACAGAACGGCTCGACCGCGATCAAAGTTACGCGTGTTGCAGGAAGGATGTTAGAAAACATGCTCTTTGCATATCCAACACATAATTTCACAATCTGAAGTCAGCTAAATAAGCGAAACAAGCTACTACTATCCCGTCATCGTGGTGAATTGCTTAGAGATAACCGAACCTGTGTCGGGGAGAACAATTGCCTGCGTCTGAAGCTATAGAATACCGCGGCCAGCAGACGAAATGTCAACACACAAGCGTGCACGATAAGATTTACTACTCGCCGGACGTACACTCGAGGCCGCCAGGCAAAGCGCGCGAAAGGCGCTGGGTAATCATCTCAAATCGTGGCTTAAGTACAGCACGCTTGTCGCGAAAAAAAAAAGAGAAGCGCGTTCAAGAGACGCCTTTATGAGCTTGAACTGCTTTGCGTGCCTTAAGGACGCGCATGCATGAAGTTCGAGAGCATCCCAGCGCGAGCATATACAGCGGTAAAACGGCAAACAATATCTCAGTTACATGCATGTTCGTTCGACCGTTGACCAAAACTGTATGTAGTCCAGCTAGTTATTCATCGGTGTTGCCAAAACAGCGCCTGCCGCACTGCCGCCCGTGCACAGCGGCCACAGAGGCCGCCACCGCTTCGAGGGCCTGCCATTAGATCGCAATGTAGCAGCGGATGTTCAAGCGGTGGCTGACTATCGTGGGATGCAACTAAGAGGAAAGAGCAATTGGCAGCAAGAGCAGACGGACAGCTCCGCCAGCCCATCATGGAAGCAAACAAAAGTGTCGTCGTACAACGTTTCCAAAGTGGTGTTGCGCGTTTCGTGCATTCGATGCCTGCGGAGCTTCTGCTGCTGAGCCTTTTAATCGGTAGAAGCAGTGAGCAGTGCTATACAGACGGACAAAAATCTATGGAGCCTGAGCGTTTCCCCCCTTTAAAAGGCCCCGGTACCATTCCTTTCGCCTCAAAGCCCCCTTTTACCCATGAAATTTCACTGCGAACCGAGTTGACACTTGAGTGGTGGCGTTTGTGGTGGCTGTCGGGCGTTAGCGTTACAAGCCTTTTATTTCAACTCGTTAAATAATTGGATTTGCCGTGTTCCAACCTAACAAACGAATGAAGATGTATAAATAAATCATGAATTTCTCCATCATTGTTTCCACCGTCACTGAATTTTATACATGGAAATTTGGATTTGCAGCCTCACGGAGGAACAGTGTCCGGTGGTTGTATGAGGGTGCGGCAGGGGCTTCACTCCCGACTGCAGTTGCATCCACGAGTTTGCATCTGACTGTAATTAAGTGTGGCCGTCTGCTTGTCGCGTTCTGTGTTTTGATTGTTGCTCGTCCATCGCTTCCAGCTGCCCGTACGAGTGCTGTGGTTGACAACGCCGGCGGCGACGGCGGTGCAATGGTGCCCGGTCATGTGGGCTTCGAACGGTCCTGCACGTGGGAGCCTGGCCAGAAACAGTGTTGGATCGTGTCCGACTTGGACCTGTGGAACCGCGTTCTCGCACGAAATTGCGTTGAGCTGCGCCAGCACACGTGGGGCGAGCTCACTCTCCAGGGCTACCAGTGGCCCGAAGACAATCTGAAATTGGCGGACATGCTTCCTACCTCACTTCTTATGCATGTGCTGCTTCGACAACACAGGTATTTTCAGGCTGCTCTTTGCACGTGGGCGTGATCCAGTAGTAGTAGTAGTAGTAGTAGTAGTAGTACAGAAATTTATTAAGAAAACCGCTGGTTTTGCTACGAAGAGAGGGCGTCCAGGCCGTGCCTGGCCGCCACTTCCTCGGCGCGTTTAATGGCCCGGAGCTGGGCGCCCAAGCCTTTGCCCAAGTGACGTTTCTCCCAGGCTTCGCTTGACGGTCGCTCGCCTAGGTCTGTTGTGGGAGGGTCCTAGTTGCATCCCCAGATGATGTGCTCCTGAGTAGCAGCGTGTGTCTTGCAGAGGGTGCATGCTGATGCGAAAAGGGCTGGGTATACGTAGTAGATGTGCCTGAGATGTGAAAAGAGGTGGTCGTGTTAGCATAAATGTCGACGCGTGTTCTGCGACAGGAGACTGATTTTGCGAGGACAAAAAACGGAGTTCCCACTTACCTAGGAGCAAGTGAAGGTGTTTCACTAAAACGTACATTAAGTGCAGGACTGCTCAACGGCAATTAGCACGATATTTACTGGGTCAGAGAAGAAAGATGAAGACAAGCAGCCACGAGGTAGTCATTGAGCTTTTCTAATGAAAGTCAGTGCACTTAACTAAGAAAACTAGGCTATAGGCGACAGCATATTTCGTGCTTAAAGAGACCTTGGAATGGTATCGACGTTTTTGTGCAACTGCATCGAGCCGGTAGCGCAACCAATAGCTGTATTTTGCAATAAGTGTGTAATTTATTCAGTTTAAATATGCTCATCGCTATAGAGGTCTAAGTGATTCCACCGGGTTTCCAACTACCCCTGCTCATGGGATGTGTCATGGGTATGCGACGTCACTCAGAGACGAATTTGATTGGCTGCTTCGTTGACGTCAAGAGAAATTTTTCCCATTTTAATTAAGAACACATTTTATTCATAATAGTTGACACCTTATTTGTTTTGTATTTAAAAAGAGCGCAATAGAAACGTCCGACTGCGCCAATGTGATCACAGTCGAACTGTTTCATAAGAGCATGCGCGGAGGGCTTTCGCGCGTATTCGTCCAGCAAATGGGAAGGCAACGGTGATTAGGCTTAACTCTGTTCGTAACGACCGTGAACTCGAAAAATAGGTCGCGTGATGAAATCCCGGCAACGGATGTCCTACGTCGGTGTGAGCGGAAATGAGGAGGACGCTCGTGTACTTGTACTAGCTCGGGAAAGAACACAAGTTGGTCAAAATATCTGGTGCCCTTGTCTACGTCGCGGACTCCCATATTCTCATATATTGCGTTCCATGAGCGCGTTCGCAAAGAGGAACGGCGAACACGCATAAATGCCAAGAGGACCGCATCAGTCTAAGAGACGCTGAACAATTGAACACTATGATTTGAAGCTCCATAAAGGAAGAGATGTTAGCGCCTTAACACTCCACCATTGGTTTTAATCCAAACCTTTAAATTGTCCAAGAAGCGGGAAATTCGTCGTTTATCACAGTCGCTAAGAAAAACAACGTGATCAAGGTACTTACGTCACTCTTCAACATAATAAGACTTCGGTGTCCTGCCGGCGCCTTGCTTCAGCCACAGCCGCTACATTCGGCTTGTGTGACGTATATGATAGCCAGTTGCGTTGTGACACGCTTTACTCCAGGAACGCATAGACGGCCGTCGACAAGCAAATGATGTTCCTTTCGCACAGCGAAGTCCGCGTTCACAAAACGATCGGCTGGCAAACAGTTCGGTTTCGCCTTCAAAGTGTATTGCAGGGTCCGTTTGCGGACGCTCCTGACTAATGGCAGGTTTACGCAGGGCGCTGGCGCATTCAGTGCATTGTGTCCAGAGTAATGTGCTGTTCGAGAGCTTTAGCTTGTGCGCAACTGTCTAGGATCCCTGTACAACGGCAAAGTGCTGCTGATTTGTACATGCAAAGGGTTCACATGTCCAGAGTACGCAACCCATCTCTCGCCTCTCAATTCGTTAGATTGCCGCTTATGGGCAAAGACAGGTTTTCACTTGCGAGTTATACCGATTCCTATGACTGAGGAATCAACCACAGCTTTCTTTTTCAAACACGTGAGTGAAGCAGCTGTCGTACCGTTTTGTCACTTTTTCTGTTCTGATTGATTTGTGGGGTTTAACGTCCCAAAACCAGCTCTGATTATGAGAGACGCCGTAGTGGAGGTCTCCGGAAATTTCGACCACCTGGGGTTCTTTAACGTGCACTGACATCGCACAGCACACGGGCCTCAACATTTCGCCTCCATCGAAATGCAGCCGCCGCTGCCGGGATTCGATCCCGCGACCGTCGGATCAGCAGCCGAGTACCGTAGCCACTAGACCTTTTTCTGCTCTGTGCATTTAATTAACATGTACCACACTGCCAAGATATTGTATGAGGTCGAAGTGTCTATAAATAAATAAATAAATAAATAAATAAATAAATAAATAAATATGTAAATAAATAAATAAATAAATAAATAAATAAATAAATAAATAAATATGTAAATATGTAAATAAATAAATAAATAAATAAATAAATAAATAAATAAATAAGGGCGGTGAGTACAGGTGACGGGCGTTCGGTTCGAGAAAGGCGGGTGTGTCGGGGAATTGGCTGAAAGAAGGCTCGGCTGGAGATCTAGACGGCAGCCAATCGCGGGCCTTAAAGAGAGACATTTTCTGTTTCCGATTGGACTAGAAGAGTGGTTTTGTGTGAGAGAAGTGTATAGCACTCAGTGAAATAGCTTTTAGAGGGAAGAGGTGATGCATTAAACGTACACATTTACCATATTGATGTCTGAGCTGTTGTACTTTCAAGGTACCACCAGGTGAAGAGGTCCACATGCTGGCACCTTGTTGGCAGCAGTCCACCGTTACGCTGCTAGCGGGATGAGCGTGTGGAAAAGAACAAGTCAGCTATAGTACTGACGTTCCTCTTGACTAACTATTATTTTGTTGCTTGCTTGTCGTGTTTGTGGTGTTTTTCTCGAGCTCAGTCTTGGCCCTGTACCAACAGAGAGAGATGACAACTGGTAGGAATTCATCTCAGAGGTATAGCGAATGCCGACACCGATACAAAAAACGAGTCAACACAAAGAGCGGCTGTCAACTGTGACGAAAATCTGTGGACGCAAGACTTGTAAAAGCGTGCTCAGATACATAGACGCAAGAACGATGGAAGGCGTAGACTCGTAGAAGCTTATTATATCAATATTATAGCGCAAGCGCATGCATACCAGCCAGTCTACGCTTAACTGGCATAGAGAAAAAATACAATGCCTAAACATTTATCTATAGCGTAAGCACGCACGTATACTTTCACTGGTACTGCTACTGTGCGCAGGTAACTTTTCTGCGTTCCTTTTCCGGCAGGCTGGCTGAATGACAGTTGATAGCCTGCATTTGTGTTGTCTCGTTCCCTTGTGTCTGTACCTTGACGCCTTGCCCTATCCGACTAGGTATCAATGCACCTTACTTCATGGTTACTACACTTCAAAGAAAAGCAACGAATAACGCCTTTGTGTATGCTTTCCATCACTTCATCATTCCATGGCCTCGTACGGCCGTCTCTTAAAAAATGGCCTATGGTCGGTCGCGCAGTTGAACCGAGATATTGCCGAATATTTTCAAACGCTACACAAACATTAGGACGAGGTCTGCAACATGGTGGATGTGCAGATGAGAATCGCAGTGAAATAGAACCTCGTCAGGCATTTGTTGCAAGGGGACAAGCCCAAGGCCAATCACAGCCGTGCGGTGGACAAGATTCTGCATATTTAAAGAAATAAAGGTTCGAAGGTGGAGATTGCGGAATCGTGTAATCGTTGACTGGAGAAACCTTTTCATGAAGAAGTACGAAATGTATTGTTCAACCTAAACAGAATTTCAGCTCGAGAGCCCCGACGGAATGCCGAACAAAATTCTATGCAATATCGATGATAAGTTGATTAAGATAATCACTGAAGAGGCGAGCCGCATCTGGGAGTCTGGGATCTTCCCTGACAAATTGAAGATAGCTTCAGTGATTTTCATTCCGAAACCAAGACGAGCCGAGGTATCCCTTACGTCCTGCCTAGGTAAGGTAGGTGTCATGTGATGAATGACTGAATCTGAACACATAGAGGACGAGGGGTTCTTCCCCACTAATATGCTCGGCTTTAGACCACGCCTATCTAAGCAGGACGTTAGGGCCGTTCTGGGGCTGGACTTCGAAAAGACCTCTAACAACATAGGCCATCGTGATATTCTGGACTCCATCCCGCCCCTCAACATTGGAGAGAGATTTCAGTTTCATGACCTCCTTCCTTAGAGATAGAAATGCCACCATCAAACTCGGTGATTTCTAATCGGGCTTTACGAACTTGTCACGCCTTCAAGGTTCGGTCGTTTCACCTCTCCTTTTCAACATTGCCACATGCGAGCTCACGATCGAGCTACATCATCTGGGCGCTATAGGATAGCGCCATTTGCGCAGACATCACCCTCTGGTGCACTGGCGGTTCAGACGGACACGTCGAACAATGTCTGCAGGACTCATTGGACTGTGTCGTTGCTCACATACAGGTAATGAAGTTCAAACTCTCGAGGTCTTAATCTGAACTTCTCCTGTAGCGCCCTATTAAAAGGGTCGCAATCCACAAAACTGGCAACGCTTAGAAGAAAGATACATCAAGCTACACACCGCGACTGGGTAGATGATCCCCAGGGTTGATGCTATTCGGCATTTAGGCATGAAAAACGAGGCCAACGCGCACAACGGTCGCACAGTCAAGACTAACTTCGCACGCGGAGGGAGCAATTAGACATCTCCAGGGTATCCAACAGTGGAGGGGGGCTTAAAAAAGACCTCCAACTCAGGATTTATCACACTTTTCTAATGAGTCGCGTAAACTACGTCGCACCTATGTACAAATGGAAGCTCACGAGAGAAACTAAACGTATAATTCGCAAGAGTACTAAGAGGGTCTTTGGGCTCCCGATGTGTACTGGCACCGAGAGCCCAGTGAGCCTAGGTGTTCACAATACCCTAGAAGATGTCATCGAAGTGCAGCAGATGGCACAGCTTGCCAGACTTTGGTATACATACCATCGCGGCGGGAGAAATCCTCAGAGGTAACCTCAATCCAATTTTCGTGATGAACGAAACACACAGTTGCAAGAACAACAAGAGTGCCAGGAAACGTACACCCACGACACAATAGATGAAGCAGGTTCGCTAGGGCCTCTGCACTCCTGACACACGCTCACGCCTCGGACGTATGTTTTGTCGTTGCCGCTGAACTACGACCGCTCCGCTAGCTACATTTCTCGCGTTGCGGTAATCTCCGTTCATTCCAACGGCCGATTACTTTGGCTACGTCAATCGTTATCTTGTCCCCAGGAAAAGCGGAGCAGCTAGCTATAGCGCGAGCGCGCTTAGCTCCAAACAGAACGGAAGTCCACGCAGACTCGTGGTCGGCAGCAAGAGCGTTCGCCTCGGGGACCGTCTGTAAGGAAGTCGCCAAGATACTTGAAGGTAAAAAGTTCAATCCCTAAGCATATTCTTATGAGATGAGAACGTGAAACCTCTCTTAGCTCTCTTAGCTGCTGCTTGCTCGGCTTTCCTTGCACTTGCCGACTTGGGCAGCGGTCATAGCGCTGCCGCTGCTGCCCGTTTTGCGCGCTTTGCCGCCGCTTGCTCTGTCTTTCTAGTAGCAGGCGACTTGGGCTGCGGCCGTAGAGCCGCAACGGCAACACTGCGTCGTCGTTCTCTCTCGATTGGCCTTCTCTTTCTTCTTAGTTAATGACTTGGGTGTGGGGCGTGTACGTCTTAATTTACGCTGGTCACCTGAGCCCTCCTCGTCGAGGGAGCGCTTCGACGACGAGTCTTCTGCCGATGTCGACGCTCTAAGCCTGCAACCTCGACATCGGATTGCTACTTGTTGGTACTTGTTGCAGAATCACTATCTATGCTTCTGCGGCAGTGTCTCCGTAGAAGACACAATTGGCTTTTTTTGAGGAACAAAAGATCGGCAGAATCTTCTGGAGCCTTTGAGAGAGCCCAACCACCGGCTCAGCGCCAACTCGGAGAACCTGACGGCGAACTGACTGTGCGCGAGGGCGCGCTCCCTGCGGCGGAGTGGCTGAGCCAGCTGAGCCGAGGGCGCGCCCTGTGTTACTACGGCGACGCCACGCAGCTGGGCGAGCGTTTTCGCAAACCCAGCGAAGAAACGCGGCGACGCGACCGCACGCCGCTGAAAGCAGCTGCGGCGGATCTGAGAGCGCGCCGACTGCCGCTGCGGCGAGTGTTGGCGCTGGCGTCACTTCCGGTGAGAAAGGTCACGTGCTTTCGGGGCACGCCTTTCGCAGACGCTTTTTGCGGACGGCTCCTGGGCGCGCACTATCGCCCACCTAGCCAAGAAACGCTTTCTGGGTAAAATACTTGCTCCTCACACCATCACGGCCGAAAGTAAGGGGGCATGTCAACGCCCATGCTCGCGCGCCGCGCTGGGCTCTCCGAGGTCCGTGCCCCGGCCGGGGCCCGCGACAGGTCTAGTCCGATAGTGGCATAGACAGAACCCTCCCCGTCGCTTTAGGGACATACTCTCCACCTTTCACGCAGTCGCAAAGCGTTATAAACTTGGTCGCATGACATTTCCCTTGCCCCATCGAAACCTGTCACAGTCCACAATCGGCTACGCTGTTACTACAAACGCACTGGTATCCCTTTCCATCTATGGTCGTTTCGTGGAAGTCTACCCTTCGTGTCCCGACTACGGCGGATACAGCAATTTTAACAACATGCTCTGGGAGTGCCCCCCTTTGCAGCACCACACAACTCAAGCGATCTCGCAAGGCACTTTTCAATCAGTGATCAAGAGTCACGACTGGTTCCATAAACTCCAGGTAGTCCAGAAAGCCCACGGCGCGGCGGTGAGGCTTGGCCTTCCCGTCCCGATGTGGCAGCGGCCCGCTCTCCTCACTCACTAAAAAGGGGCGAGTGACTACTTCAGTACCCCCATAAAGTTTATTACCTACCGACCTTTGAATCGGTTACATTTTTTTGTTCATGTCATAAAACGTGTTCTTCACGGCAAGCGTGTTTACCGTGCAGGTGCGTGACCGCCATCTTCCTGGACCTGTCGGTAATGGTCATCGAGCGACACATCATGTGGAACGCCCTCATGACTGGGGCCGGGGGCGTCAAGCGGCTGGACTACAGGCAACACCACATAGATCTACGCGGCATGGTGAGCTCGATAAGAAAACCAACATAATTTTATTTGTTAGCGGGTGGTTTCAATGGGCTACGTGGTACCAATCCGTTGTTCTATGTCACGTACATTTTCTATGAAGACTCTAAAACACAGAAATGGCATGCTTTTATTGCTCTCGTTTGGATATTGGAATACAACTGGAAGTTGAAATGTAGGTAAATGATCTTTTCTAAACATAGTATGCGCGACGTTTCGGGACCAACGTGGTTCCTTTTCCAGGGGTGGCGGAGAGCGATGTTGGAGACTGCAATGCACCAACGTATTCACAACGTATTCCCGCTGTTGCATCTGTGGGGTCTGCGTGGTTATTTGCTATGCGCTGTTAGCAAACATTGTTATGCAAACAGATGAATTTCTGCCAAATTTTAAAGCTTACTTTCTTGCACTCGGTCTACTACGTGTTGCTTGCTGTGTAATCGTGCAGAAAACGGAGCCACCAACCAGCGCATGCGTATAAGTAAAATGAAAACACGTATCAACCCGGGGTATACCATGCCTATTGAACAAGACAAAATTGCCGCATAGAATGCAACTACTTAGGTTAACGCGCCTATGAGCCAACTTTCGCTGAAATGTCTTGCAAAGAAAGCTAGCATTGTGAATAAAGCGCTTTCAGTACAACGAATAATAAAAAGTTCTCCAGAATACGCCACGCGCCGTGGCACTGCCACGGCTACTGGCACGGCCACGCGCCGTGCCAGTAGTACCACTAAGTGTCATGTTTCTGTAAAAAAAAAAACACTGCCACTACGTGAAACGTACGTTTCAACTTCGATGTCATTGGGCGGCCCAGCCAATGCGTTTTGTCGACATTCGTGAGTTCGTCTATGCTATAGGTTCATTGGAGGAATATACAGCATGTTCAGAGCGGGACTGCACATGCTCTGCATTTTTGCTCTTGATGTGCAAGACGGCATTGAGGCCACCTTTCACACTAAACATATTAAGCAGTGATTACAGCCATTTATAGACATCGTATGAAAATAATTGTATTGTTCTTGGAGTAATTACGTCTGTTAAGGTGCAGGCAGTGCGGAAACGGACATGGGATGTGCTGCGGAAACGTGTTTGACGTTCAGAAACTAACAATACAAATGATATGACGCACATGAGGTAAACTGAAACACATGTGCTTAACGTTAACTACCAGTACAAATTGGAAAAAACATATGCACCACAATGACGTTGAAAAGCCATCTATGTTAATAAGAGTAATGGCGCGCGCTGACAGGGTGGAATGAATATGGAGTAACTATCAGTATTGCAGAAAATATTTTATTTTCGGAAGTTCTTTTCGGCGGAGCTTTGCCACAACTGGCCCTTGCTTCACTAAATGTCATACGCCTTATCAGCGCGATTAGTAAACGGGCACGAGGCGCACGTGCCAGAAGGCTAAAATAAACGATGGTGTGCGAAGGAGTGGAAGAGTACCAGATGGTACGCTGCTTGGACACGTCCGCGCACAGAATTCGTAAGAGAAGGCGTCGCAGCACGCGGCCCGAGCCTTAATAGAAAACGCGAAGTGAGCGAACCGGCATTCTCTGCGTGGCATCGGTCGGTGAAATTGGTCGAGCCAGCATCGCAATGGTGAAGGGAGCAGCGGGCGCCAGGTGCGGAGGTTGTGGAGACAGTCCGGCGGCGTGGCTGTATACTTTGGCCGAAACCAAGCGAGGCTTCTCAGACTTGCAGCGGCCTCACCACAGCAGTTCCAGTTGTACGCGTAACCCTTCCTCTTCACCGGCAGAACGGACCGACAGGCACAACGCTCCCCGGGGCACCACGTCGTCACTTGGAAGCGGCGGTCGGGGTCGCTCAAGCTGATCGACAGAGCTGGCAAGATGTCAACGGCCACAGGGGCCCTGAACTGAGGGTTCCTCCTTCGCCTGGGAAGTTTTCTCTCTCTCTCGGAACCAGGAAGGCTCCTCGGCGACGGCTGCGACGACGACCAACAGCGATGGAGGCAGGCGGTTGTGCCCAGCTGCCATAGACAAGGACGGTGACGACTTGGAATCGTCGACGAGGAGTCACCCAGGAACGGCATCTGGCTTGGATGAGACAGGTCCGGCATCATCATGAGTAAGAACGTTCGATGAGGGCAGCGTCTGTGAAGCCAGTGTGGTTGGACCTAGGACTAAGGTCTGCGCCTAACCTAGAATTGAGATTATGTATTGTTAGTTCACTAAGAATTCGTTTGACATTGTTAATAGCTTATCCTTGCATAGGTTTTCATTTGTGTGCTTTTGGAATTTATCGTTGGCTTGCTGTGTTTGGGCAAAACTTGTTTGCTGTGTCAACAATGCCGTCGTTGTCCCGTGTCTCTCATTCCATTCACTGCAGGCACTCCCGTCATCTGCGATATTGAGGTGCGTTTTGAATTCCTGAATTTTAACTTTTTTCCCTCTCTGACGAAATTTGTGTTCTAGAAAGCCATATATGGCTTAGAGGCGTTCTCTTTGCCGTAATTAGTATCCTTTATTTCGGTAAACTGAGGTTTGCATTTATTGAAAAGCGGGTAGTATTTGTATTTGTTAGATCTGATTGAGGTACTAAGCTGTAAAATCTTGCGTAATTATTTTTCGCGAGAAGACGGTACGGAGCTCAAATTAGAGAACTGAATACTGACGGAAAGAATCCGATTAGGTTGTATAAGTCACGTACTCGCCGACAATTAGTGGCACCCGCACCCCCGACTATCTAAAATTTCGGCTGTTTAATAACGCTCAATCCTGGAAAGTGCTACTTCAAGTTGTTCTCATGCGATATTCACCGAGTTTTCAAAGTGCTACTTCAAGGTGTTCTTATGCGATATTCACCGAGTTTTCAAAGTGCTACTTCAAGGTGTTCTTATGCGGTATTCACCGAGTTTTCAAATTTCCTATACCTCTTTGTGACATTTCATCTGGAACACGTGTCCAATACTTTGCGGTAAAGAAATAAGATGCCACCGCAGTGAGGGCAAGGAATGCCCTCGGCACCACTACGGGCACTAATTGGTAGATGCCTTTGGCAACCTGCTAGCATTTTATTATCTATTTCTATATGCAACTCGGATAGATTAGACGCATCCCGCTGATGAGAGGAAGAAATGTGTCCTGTGTTGGAGGGAATGCGATAAAACGGGTCCGCGAGAATTACTGGCACATTTGCCCAGTTTCTGCTATAGAACTACTGCTAACATGGTCCGATGTGCTTTAGTCCTTAAGAAGTATATCATGCGCGAAAGCAGAATGACCACCGAACTTTCGAAGCAGCACCGCTTTGCAGGCTTGTCCGATCGTTTAAAGATTTTCGCGGATGTCCTGAAAGGTGAAACGGATCACAGAGGAGCCGCCATTTTATATCGTGCGATAAGAATCTCACTACAAAAGATGTGTGACAGGGACGAAGTTGAAGCAGCCACTAACGCCAGCTTGAAGCTGACTGATCGGAGATCTCCGTCACGTAAACATAAGGCGGCACTATGTACTGTCGGCGTTTCATTTCTCAAAAGCACGCAGCCCCGCCGCGATGGCCTAGTGGCTCTGGCAATCGGCTGCTGATGCGAAGGTCGCTAGATCTAATTCCGGCCGTGGCGGCTGCATTTCATCATCATCATCATCATCATCATCATCAGATGGTCTACGCTTACTGCAGGGCAAAGGCCCCTCCCATGAATCTCCAATTACCCCTGTCCTGTGCTAGTTGGGCCCGATTTATCCCCGAAAACTTTCTGGTCTCATACGCCCACCTAACTTTCTGCCGCCTCTTGCCACGCTTGCCTTCTCTAGGAATCCACTCTGTTACCCTTAGTGACCGACGATTGTCTAGCCTTCGCATTACATGGCCCGCCCACGCCCATTTCTTCTTAATTTCTATTAATATGTGCCTAACACGCGTTTGTTCCCTAACCCACTCCGCTCTCTTCTTGTGCCTTTAGGTTACACCCGCCATTTTCCGTTCCATAGCTCGCTGCGTCGTCCTTAATTTACGCAGCATTTCGATGGAGGTTAAACGTCGAGGCCCGTGTGCTGTGCGATGTCAGTGCACCGTTAAAAATCGCCGGGTGGTCGAAATTACCGGAGCCCTCCACTACGGCGTCTCTTGTAACCATATCGTTGTTTTGGGCTGCTGAACCCCAGAGATCAGTCAACCGAAACCGTGCATCCGCTACTTTCCGGCCGCTAAGGCTATGTCGGTCACGCGTGGAGCGGGCACAACTTCCGTGACAAAGAGCGCCTTAACTTTTTGTACCAAGTATTCCTTCTCGAAACAGCGATCCTTCTAGGCAGCATTAGGGTAACTACACATGAGGTGCTGTAGTGTGCATTGTTTCACCATCCTTTTACTATTTCCTTTTTTGCCATTTCAGATGGAGGCGGTTGAGAAAATCATTTTTTGCAAGGCTCTTATGTCCTTGAAGAACCTCTCCTTCTTGTTGCTCTCGGGCATGTGGTTTGACAGCGACATGGTGCAGATACTCGGTACCTATGTGGAGCATGCCACTGCGCTCTCTGTGCTGGAGTTAGAAGACATTGAGGTGAGTTTGAAGACGTGCCTACTGACCACTTCAACTATAGCGATCGAGAAAGCTCTTCGGATGAGAGTAGCGCTCTGCTTAAATAAAACCATCGCTCCCGCTACCCAGAAACTGAAAAAAACACAAGTATGCATATATGGAGAGTCTGTCGCAGGCCGCCGCGGTGGTACATCTATGGCGCTTGGCTGCTGATGAGAAGGACATGGGTTCTATTTAGGCTGCGGCAGTCGCCTTTCGATGGAGGCGAAGCGCTACAGGCCTTTTTACTGTGCGTTGTCAGCGCACGTTAACGATCCGAAGTCGGTAGAAATTTCCGGAGCCTTGCTTTGCGGCGTGCCTCATCATTGTATTGTCACGAAGTGGCGACGTTGAAGAGCGCAGTTATCAGGTCGTTTTATATCGAACCTTTTATTGGGCGGCCTTGTGCTGACAGGGGCGAGCAGAATCGTCGGTCGTTGATAAAAATTCGGTTATATCAGGCGATGCAATGAATTCGATATAGCAATGCATGACATAATATACGAATAAGACTGAGAGCATTAGGGGCAATCTGAATTGTAGTGAACGTTGGCTTATTAAGTAGGCATGCAGGTGTACTTAGGCGTCACCAGGCTCGCACGAACGGAGTGGACGACCACGACATGCCGCTCGCAGAAGAGTGGTACTGATGAGAAACGGCTTCCGTTGGCAGGCCGTCAAAGATTGTTTACTTTATATGTTCCTGATTAACGGTGAGCATTGCGTGTGTACAACGCCGTAGAAATTGAGCAGAAGAGAAAGCGTTCACTTTACGGAACGGGGGAAGATAGCGTACGTAAAG
Organism: Hyalomma asiaticum; assembly: GCA_013339685.2. Classification (NCBI taxonomy): domain Eukaryota; kingdom Metazoa; phylum Arthropoda; class Arachnida; order Ixodida; family Ixodidae; genus Hyalomma; species Hyalomma asiaticum. The sequence continues at coordinate 53,992 of JABSTT010001943.1, forward strand.
GTAGAACGCGAGCCGCGGCCTCGGCATGCTGTCGACCTAGTATGGCCGCGATGTGAGCCACAGTAGATCACACTGCACGCAACTGTGAATGCGCAGCCCCAGGCACTTTTGCGAGCAGTTGCTGCGGGTGCAGGCTCGAATGTGCTTTGAATGACAGTGTTGCAGTGAAAACGCGCCTTGTTCAGCGTGAGTAGCATTCTGCTGGAGCTACTCGGAAAGCGTTCTGATGAGACGCGGTTGCTTGATGGCGTAAAGTACCATGTCACGTTCGATCGCCATAGACGACAGCCCAGCAGAGCTGCGGGTTAAGGCATGTTGTTTTGATTTCTTCTGTCACGTGCATCACAACGCGCGACCACGCTAAGCAGCGTGAACTTTGCCCACTTTGCACTATCGAGAAAGAGTGGCTCAGTCCAGTGGCAGGGTTCCTTCCGACCCTCGCAGACGCATTCGCGTGAGCGCTATGTGGGGACGACATTGCCGGCGTTGCGACGATATGCGAGGCACCAGGAATGAAGCACGTGTTCAAGACGCTGTTACGTAGTAGAAAGATACAGTAGAAACTCAGTCGCCGACTCACGCTATGTTGCCGGCTGGCCGGCAGGAGCACCGTTCCCTCTCCGGCGGAAGGCAGCTCCAAGGCCCGCGTCTCTGACAAGAACCACGTCTGCTGCGGCGACCCACGCGTACAACGCACTACTTGCAAACACGGGCCTCCTCGGCGGGAGCCCGCTCGAATGATCGAAGCTTTGCATTGCTGCGCCGTTCTTGCAGTGACTGAATTTTGTTCATATATTTTTTTCTTGTAGAGGCGGCTATAGTAAGTCGGGAAACGCTTGAATCGTGGCTAATGGCGGCATCATAGAGGCAGCCACCCCAGATCTGTCATCTTCGCGCATGGTTTTAACATATGGTTCCCAGCATGTAGTGCTCTTCAATGCAGAAATATTAGCGACAGTTTCGCGTTGTTTACGAGAAATCCTTCCGAGTTTATTTTTTGCCCATTAGTCTTGACCTAAAAGGACTTGTGAAGTAGGATACGGTTTTAGATTTTACGGTCTACATGACGCTGCTTGAGATATAAGGCCGCATGCTCCGAATCTTCATTTGTTAGACAGCTGTCATTTACATGTCAATAAGGGCCCCTCTCTCTTAATTTTGCTATTCCGCTATGTAACTGTCCTTTGATATATTCTTTTTAACCTTATAATAGCGTTTCTTTCTTTCTCCATGTGATAGGAAGGTGTCAAAGAAATTGTGTTGTGTTCCTCATGTACGGCATAAGACAAGAGGCAGTGCCATGTCTTTCGATGTCTTCCTTACGCTTCCATTCCCGTACATTGCGCTGTTTTAACGGGCACACACTCTCGCGTCCTGCTAAGGAAACTTAACGTAGGCAAACAACGATGTTTTAAATGTTTCTTGCCCAGCTGCAAACTGAACTTCTCTGTGCACTTCGGGGAGCGCAGGCTGATCAAGAAGACGTTGGCGTGTTCCTGGACCACTTGGCTCGCAACCGGAGTTTGAAGTACCTGGGTGTGCGTGAAATCATCGTCATCGCGCTACAGGGCCAAGCTCTGGCAGATGTGGTTCAAGACCACGTGTCCCTAGAGGAAATTGACGTAAGGCGCATTGTTCGCTCCTGCTATTGAAGTTGCGGTTGGCAGTTTTCTGCTATATTACTAGAGGGAGCTCTCGCGCTGTTGGCCGCGGGAGCTGGAAGCGTTGCCGCTCAAACAAGGTGATCTGTAAACAACAATTTCTAGGGAACTGCCGGTATATAAATTTTCCGTCAGTACACAAATTTATCTAAGAACTTGAATTCGTCGCATCTTCCTCCTGGTTCTCTTAGTTATCATCCTGCTCCTCCTTTCTTTTGCGTCCTCTCTTTTTTTCTCCTCCTCGTCACCAAGGTCGGCTAATGTATTGAGCGCGCTACAGTTAAAAGCTGTAGAACAAACAAGTTCGTAATATACTATACGACCTCTGAGTTGGCGCCAGCACCCGTTGCCTTCGCCAGCGTTGCCGCTGGTGGCGACATTGCGCAAAATTGGCTGCCTATATACGACACCGTCTGGCGGTTAGCATTTAAGGTTGGCTCTGCGGCTACCTTCTGGCTACTTTTAATGTCAACTTTCGAGCACTTACTGTCCATTTGCTTATTTGAAGATACCATAAGAAGCAAGCATAATGAGCACCTATTGATTCTGAGCGTTTCTGTCATGTTCCGCAATGCGTGCTCATGTCTTCGCTCCTCCGGCTGGATGATGCGCATTGGGGCACCCATTCATGAGGCGCAAGGACAAAGTGACGACGTTGCACGCTAGTATAGGCAAACTCGTGAATCGCACTTCCTGCCCTCTATAGTGGCGCTTCGTGTCACTTTTTAGTGCCTGTGAATTTCCTGTGAATTTCTCGATAACAGAGAGCCGAAACATAATGACTGTAGGCAGTTCATCTTTAACCGTATTTGACTATTTGAACCTAATTTGATACATTATGTAACTACTAATCTATCTACTGCTTCAAGAAAGAAACTTGTTGATTACTCTTAGCCACGGTATGTGTGTCGCACAATGGTAATTGTCGTTGGCTTCTTAAGTAGGCATGCAGATGTACTTAGGCGTGACCAGGCTCGCACGAAGGGAGTGGATGACCACGACATGCCGCTCGCAGAAGAGTGGTACTGATGAGAAACGGCTTCCGTTGGCAGGCCGTCAAAGATTATTTACTTTATATTTTCCTGATTTACGGTGAGCATTGCGTGTGTACAACGCCGTAGAAATTGAGCAGAAGAGAAAGCGTTCACTTTACGAAACGGGGGAAGATAGCGTACGTAAACGTAGAACGCGAGGCGCGGCCTCGGCATGCTGTCGACCTAGTATCGCCGTGATGTGAGCCACAGTAGATCACACTGCGCGCAACTGTGAATGCGCAGCCCCAGGCACTTTTGCGAGCAGTTGCTGCGGGTGCAGGCTCGAATGTGCTTTGAATGACAGTGTTGCAGTGATTACGTGAGAAGTAAAACGCGCCTTGTTTAGCGTGAGTAGCATTCCGCTGGAGCTACTCGGAAAGCGTTCTGATGAGACGCGGTTGCATGATGGCGTAAAGTACCATGTCACGTTCGATCGCCATAGACGACGCGGGTTAAGGCATGTTGTTTTGATTTCTTCTGTCTCGTGCTTCACAACGCGCGACCACGCTAAGCAGAGTGAACTTTGCCCACTTTGCACTATCGAGAAAGAGTGGCTCAGTCCAGTGGCAGGGTTCCTTCCGACCCTCGCAGACGCATTCGCGTGAGCGCTATGTGGCGACGACATTGCCGGCGTTGCGACGATATGCGAGGCACCAGGAATGAAGCACGTGTTCAAGGCGCTGTTACGTAGTAGAAAGTTACAGTAGAAACTCAGTCGCCGACGCACGCTATGTTGCCGGCTGGCCGGCAGGAGCACCGTTCCCTCTCGGCGGAAGGCAGCTCCAAGGCCCGCGTCTCTGACAAGAACCACGTCTGCTGCGGCGACCCACGCGTACAACGCACTACTTGCAAACACGGGCCTCCTCGGCGGGAGCCCGCTCGAATGATCGAAGCTTTGCATTGCTGCGCCGTTCTTGCAGTGACTGAATTTTGTTCATATATTTTTTTCTTGTACAGGCGGCCATAGCAAGTCGGGAAACGCTTGAATCGTGGCTAATGGCGGCATCATAGAGGCAGCCACCCCAGATCTGTCATCTTCGCGCATGGCTTTAACATATGGTTCCCAGCATGCAGTGCTCTTCAATGCAGAAATATTAGCGACAGTTTCGCGTTGTTTACGAGAAAACCTTCCGAGTTTACTTTTTGCCCATTAGGCTTGACCAAAAAGGACTTTTGAAGTAGGAAACGGCTTTAGATTTTACGCTCTACATGACGCTGCTTGAGATAAGAGGCAGTGCCATGTCTTCGATGTCTTCCTTACGCTTCCATTCCCGTACATTCCGCTGTTTTAACTGGCACACGCTCTCGCGTCCTGCCAAGGAAACTTAACGTACGGCAAACAACGATGTTTTAAATGTTTTTTGCCTAGCTGTAAACTGAACTTCTCTGTGCACTTCGGGGAGCGCAGGCTGATCAAGAAGACGTTGGCGTGTTCCTGGACCACTTGGCTCGCAACCGGAGTTTGAAGTACCTTGGTGTGCGTGAAATCATCGTCATCGCGCTACAGGGCCAGGCTCTGGCAGATGTGGTTCAAGACCACGTGTCCCTAGAGGAAATTGACGTAAGGCGCATTGTTCGCTCCTGCTGCAAATATTGAAGTTGCGGTTGGCAGTTTCCTGCCATATTACTAGAGGGAGCTCTCGCGCTGTTGGCCGCGGGAGCTGGAAGCGTTGCCGCTCAAACAAGGTGATCTGTAAACAACAATTTCTAGGGAACTGCCGGTATATAAATTTTCCGTCAGTACACAAATTTATCTAAGAACTTGAATTCGTCGCATCTTCCTCCTGGTTCTCTTAGTTATCATCCTGCTCCTCCTTTCTTTTGCGTCCTCTCTTTTTTTCTCCTCCTCGTCACCAAGGTCGGCTAATGTATTGAGCGCGCTACAGTTAAAAGCTGTAGAACAAACAAGTTCGTAATATACTATACGACCTCTGAGTTGGCGCCAGCACCCGTTGCCTTCGCCAGCGTTGCCGCTGGTGGCGACATTGCGCAAAATTGGCTGCCTATATACGACACCGTCTGGCGGTTAGCATTTAAGGTTGGCTCTGCGGCTACCTTCTGGCTACTTTTAATGTCAACTTTCGAGCACTTACTGTCCATTGCTTATTTGAAGATACCATAAGAAGCAAGCATAATGAGCACCTATTGATTCTGAGCGTTCTGTCATGTTCCGCAATGCGTGCTCATGTCTTCGCTCCTCCGGCTGGATGATGCGCATTGGGGCACCCATTCATGAGGCGCAAGGACCAAAGTGACGACGTTGCCCGTAGTATAGGCAACTCGTGAATCGCACTTCTGCCCTCTATAGTGGCGCTTCGTGTCACTTTTTAGTGCCTGTGAATTTCCTGTGAATTTCTCGATAACAGAGAGCCGAAACATAATGACTGTAGGCAGTTCATCTTTAACCGTATTTGACTATTTGAACCTAATTTGATACATTATGTAACTACTAATCTATCTACTGCTTCAAGAAAGAAACTTGTTGATTACTCTTAGCCACGGTATGTGTGTCGCACAATGGTAATTGTCGTTGGCTTGCCCGCATTTCGTTTCCTGCAAACTCTGAGCTCACCCCGCTTCTAGCCAGAATAAGTCGCCTTCATAGACACACACAGTTAGTGGCCGGAAAGAAATGCGCGCGGAGTGATAACTCAAGGAAAGCACGCGAGATGGATGTGGAACAGAATACACCTCAAGTGCACCTTCTGTGGTTAAGCGTCAAGGGCTAACGTTCCTACCTAGCTGTTCGCTCGTACGTTTAAAGTCATAAAGGCACAGCGTCATAAAAGCTTGCGAATACGTATCAGGCGATATTCCTAACGCGGCTAGATGTCGCGTTTAGGTCGTGGAATCAGGCAGGCTCCATTCCAGCCACCGCGCTGACCGTCGCGCTCGTGCTTGGCGTAGGTGTTTTTTGTTGGGCTAATGATTCAAACGCGTGTGGTGTCACACCGATCACCTCTAAGTGATCGAAGTTATCCGTAACAGCGACTGAACTCGCCAAATTGTCTGCGAAGTGCGCTGATCCGAGGGTCGCGGGATCCCGGCTGCGGCGGCTGCATTTCGATGGAGGCGAAATGTTAGAGACTGTGTACTGTCGGATATCAGTGCACGTTAAAGAATCCCAGGTGGTTAAAATTGCCGGAGCCCTGTACTGCCTCTCTCATAATCATATCGTGGCTTTGGGGACGTAAAACTTCATAAATCGAAAGATGACATCAGGGGCATCCTCCAGCTGTTCGCTGGATGAAGGCTCGAATCGATGGAAGTTGATGAACTCAAACAGTAGACAGTGGAGAGATCGAGAGGTTTTTCATTTGGTGCGTGATATTGTTGTTCCTTGAATATTTTATATACGCACGGACTGATGATACTGTAGCAAGCACGTCATGAGGAAGTTAGTCTTTGGTTAGATGAAGTAGATATTGATTGCTTGTATGTGATGAATAGTAAGGTATTGATAAATGCATTTTCAGTGATTCTGCTTTGATTGTCTGATGCGTTCCAATTCGCACAAGGTCCTCAATAGTCTTTTTTTTTCTAATATGCGGTGAATCGTACAGGTGCCACTTGTGTGACAGAGACAATCTCTCTCTCCCTCGGTTCGCGTCTTTCTGCAGGTGACGGGGTACGAGGATGAAAGCCCATCTGCACTGCTGAAAGCAGCGGTTCGGAGCAAGCTTTGCGGTCGTTGTTGTGCGCGGATGCCGCATTAAGGCCCAGGACATCGAATTTATGGCGTCTGCCTGACTATAAGCCCGCTGCCCTACCCGGAATCAACGCAAAATGGCGCCACCTCCGCTAGGGAGCGGACTACGAAAGCTCGCATTCGAGAATTGCGTTGGGTGCGACTTGCGTTCTGAAGCGGCGTACGCCAAACTTATCGGAGGCAAGTAGCTAATCTCTAGCCGTACCGCTGTTCCCCTGCTAGTGTGGGTCTAGTATATTGACAGTTCTCTGCGAAGGTGACGAGCGCAGCAGCTAAAACGTCAGGGAAAAATTAACTCATGTGGTGTACTGCGAAAGCACGCGTCGTTTGTTGTTTGTGTGTGTGGTGTGTGTGTGTGTGTGTGTGTGTGCACGCGTCATCGTACGTTACGGCGTACCTGCTGGGGCTCGCCATAACGTCACAAAAAAAATTGGTCGGCACATCGAATTCCCACCGCTGCTTGAGTCCTTCACACAATTTCATCGTCGAACTGTCATTAGCATTCAAAGAGATTACAATAACTTTGGACTCGTTCACACGTCTTGAAGAGACCTTTGAACAGCGTCTTTGAACAGTACGTCAGACTCGACGAGGCTGTTTTTGTCTTAAGGGGAAAAGCTAGAAAAGCATTTAGATAACTGATAAATTAAGAGCGGTGTTTTTACATAGAAATATTTATAATTACACGTTCTTACAGTCGGGCGGAAGACTGGTTCCGCGACTCACCAATCCCCGCCGACTGCCGACACGATCACCACGCGCCCAACACCGGCTACGTCTAGGCAGTGCTGTAGGCGTTCTATCCAAAAACAGGAACGAGAGCTCTGTTCCACGTTCCTTTCCAATTTAGTAACGCGTTTCCCCGTTACAAGTTCCTTTAATGTGAAACAGAAGACGCCTTCGAACGTTGGAACGTGTCGTTTCATAACGTTACATTATTATTCTTTAAACAATCATATACACCTCTTAGCACGGTAACCTTTATTTCATTTTATAGGTACAACAAAATGTGAAAATATGCTCCTTTACCTAAAGGTTAAAATGCTTTGACCATTCGTAAAGGAGCATATTTTCACATTTTTGTGTACCTATAAAATAAACTAAGGTTACCTCGCTAAGAGTGCAGTGTCGGATAATCCCGAGGCAAAATAATGTGAGCGCTTTAGGACTCGCATCGAACCATGCACATTGTATGATTTTAAAACATCCCGGTAGCTCATACCTGGAGGTTTATATCCGAGGAAACCGCAGCTACACAAACGTTGTCAGGAGTATGCAACAAGTCGAACATGTCTATTGCAACTTTGGTGCTAGTCTTTACGAGTGCAACACGTTGGAGCTTTTAACTTTGCTATTCAAATGCGCCTTCAGGATACTGCACTTCAGGAAGAAAGTAGAAAGGTGCTCACATGCACGAATGCACAATGCATGAGTAAGGAGCATGCATTAATACTAAAAGGTGTAAAAATCGCTGTTAACCTTTAAATAGCCCAATTAACAGTTCCACGTGTATTGCTTGCTCTGGATATTACATAAGCATATAATAGTTTGTGCTGGGCGAAGCTATGGACTCCTGGAAGAAGATTCCCCGATACGTTGCGAGCATCTCTGTCATTTTTTCGCTCAAAGTTAGTAGCCTGTTAGCGTTTCAATAGTCTAATGACAGTTCCAATGTATTGCTTGGACTACTTCTCATAATGTTAGAGCATTTAGTTTCTGTTCTTTGTTGTTTTATGGCGGCGCTCAATGTATGGTCGGTCTAAGAATATGAACTAGGTGCTTGGGTAGATAGATGGATGAATGTTTGATTGATTGATTGATGATGAGTCGGCGGCCAATGACGGCCAGCCGTAATCGCCGCGACTAAAATGGCTCAGACCAAGCAAGAACGCTTGACGGCATTCGTTATCTGCAAATGATGTTGTCCAGTGCGGTGTAAAGATGTTCGGTGCGATAGAACTTTCAGTTACTCCGAAGCAGGTAATATTTCAGCCGTGTAGCAATGAAGCTATCGTTCTTATTGGAAACAAGCTGGGCATCACTGAACATTACAAAGTTCGGGCTTCAAAGATGTCAACATCGCTCAGCATTAGGAGCACGCGCGTTCGGCACACTCCGGGAAGGCAATGCCATGAGCAGCAGCCTTTTCTCTGGCTATAGGACTGTCCACGCCAACTGGAGGAGGTGCGTCCGGGTCAGTTCAAACAAATAACATTGAAAAATTTACTCGGGGAGTTTCTTACAGCTACGACAACCATCGCCGTGCTGACGAGCGAGGAAACGTGCCAGGAGCCAGTGCTCCGCCCCTTATTCCTTCCGAGGCGTAACATGGTACACGAGGGGCGCCGACGTACCTGAGTCTATTAAAAAAAATAATAGAGCCCATTAAGAGCTCCACCTT